>NW_024121210.1:33516832-33571286 GCF_016745375.1 Pimephales promelas | reverse complement strand
TTTGCCTCAGAATCACCTGTATGACAAGTAAACATGACGCAACAGGTCCCTCGCATAAATGTAATTTCGCTTGTACGTAGCAAACTTTATCACAGAATGTGTGTATGTAGTTTAAAAAATTTGTGCCAGCGTTAGTGTTTGTGTGTGTCTGTGTGTGTGTGTTGCACATCCATAATTGGAATGGGGACGCGATTACAACTCTATAAGTACATAAATGTATCAAATAAATAACCATACCGAGACGTACTGGTCCATTCTCATTTGTGTTTATTCTGCCGGAGTCTCTTCGTACTATTTATATACTCCGATTCTAATGTGACATTCTATGAATGACATTCAAAACAGCGGTTTCTCTCACTCTCTCAGCCCTTCTGCTTACCGACTGCCATGTATCAAGTTACGCCCTCATCCAAAGGCAGGGCTGGGATATGCAGCACATTTGCATTTAAGGTGGTATGCCTCAAAATAGCTCATTTTAAAACAGGCCCCAAAAATGACATTTTCAAATGGTTGTAATGCATTAACTGTGGTGTATTTTGAGCTGTAACTTCACAAATACATTCTGAGGACACCCAAGACCAATATTACATCTTGTAAAAAGGGGCATAATAGGTGCCCTTTAAAAGCTGTTTTCTCGAAATGAGTTTTTCCTCCTATATTGAACCATAAATATATCTATGGTAATCTAATTTTAGGTAATCTAATCTATGGTAATCTAAATCTAAAAAGTTTTTTTTTTTTCATTTCTGATTTGTGCAGTGATAAATAGAGCAATCCAAAATCCCCTCTGTAAAAACCTTTGACTCTAATATAAAAAAATGAAACAAGAATTTGGACTTCATCCAATGTTCAGATTTTTGCTCTAGAAATGTATGCAAATTAGTGCACATTTAATTAGATAATGCCTCATTTGCATATTTAAACATAACATTTCAGAAAACTTGTAATGCAATATTGAAGCGGATTCTGGATTGGACTCAAGGATCACAGGAAGAATGAGCTGTCTTTCAGGCGTTGTTCTGCTGTATAGGAGAGCATAGAGAGGGCTGGACAATCCGTGTATCATTCGTTCAGTAATTTTTTTTAATTTAATTTTGATTTCCGGGGAAGAGCTTAGACAGGGCTTTCTTCTGTATAGACCAGCAATTCTCAAGTGCCATGCACCTTAAAAAACAATACACCAAGCTTAAGGAAGTATGCCCACTGCAGCAAATGTATGTATTTACAATCCAAATAAACGATAATATGAAAATTATTATATATAATATAATAAAACCTTTATTTAAAGGGACTCTGTGTAGATTTTTAGGTATTTTATTATCTGAAATTAATATTTTTATTGATAAATATGTCCTCAATGGTGTACAAATACCTCTGCAAATTATCTAACTTATCCTCGTAAATGAAGAATTTATTATCTTTATGTACATGGGACGGGTAGGTTCACGGAGGCTTCCATGTCCGTTCCGCCATCTTGAAAAACTATAATAGCAGAGAGGGTCAAAAAGTACCACCAGCCAAACGCGTTTCCACAACGCGTTTTCGTTCAGACTCAGAGCCATCGTCACGTCACATTGAGAGGCGCATTCCCTGCAAGTTTAAACGGCTGCATTGCACTCCTATGATTGCTGATTGCTCTTTTGCTCTATTATTTGTAATGGCGGACCATATGCCGAGTCACAGGAGAATGCATCCTCCTCGCAAAAAAAGGCCAGACTTGAACGAAAAAGGAAATGTGACCGAAGATTGCAAAAAACAAGGCCATTAATTTTTCCGTCATAAAATTAATCGGATCGGGTTCAATTTTCTGCGTTTTTCGCATCCAGAGCCAGCGTTTTGAGAGGTCTTTTGACAATTCAGGGCCGGGGGGAGCTCGTCCTCAAATCATTGAACATATGCGCCGTGCTTCGGTTTTCAATTCGATCAAGTGTTTGTTCTCTTCTCTAGCTATATTGGATTATGAAATTAATAAACCTCCCCTTTCGAAATTTAGGATCGAATAAAGTGTGATTGAGCAGCCTATTCGATAACTAATGTATTATTTGGGCACTATACACAATAACAGCCTAGCTGTTCTGTCTGCCCAGCGCTTCCACCGGGCCGTGCGCGGGTGTGTGTGTGTGTTTGTGTGTGTGTCCATACCTGGTCCATACCAGACACACTGCCAGTCTCCGTTCAGAATCGATTGGTTCACGGAAATTGGTGGTCTTGTTTTTAATATGTGGCTCCAGAATCGCTAGCAAAGCATCAAACTGTCCCACTGACATTCTGAGGTAAATTTTGAATCGCTCAGGATAAATTCGCAACTCCTTGATAAGGAACTCTCCTTCCTCTCGGCGCAATTTCAGGATTGGATGGATATTAATATTTTCTCTTTCTTCTCTTTTCAATAAGAGAGAGGGCAAAAATCATCCTGACTGCTTGACGAATTCATTTGGTATTTTTGCGTTTTTTCCTGCAAAGGTTTAATAAATACGCAACGGACTCGGTGTGCAAGGTTTCTATGCGTGACGAATTTTTAGGCTGACGTACAGGAAAATACGCATACGAAAATTTCGTACTCAGTGTGCAATGGCCTTAACTATCGGGATAGCGTTTTCAACCGTGGAAAGAGCTAATGCAGCAGAAAGATTTCAGAAGAGACGCTGAAGTTGCCTGCTTTCTCCTCGACAGGTTAGTCAATGTTACAGTCTGACTTAATTTTTTTTGTCATTGCTTGGTTGTGTACTTTATTATATAGACAGTATAACATTTATAGGTAAAAAAGTTAAACAAGGTCTTTGATGAATAGCAGCTATTGACTACTTTACTCGCAGCTATTGTGAAGGAAGGTGCTAAAAACAAGGTTTGTAAGTTAATTCTTTATAACCTATAAATTCAGTAAGAATATAGAGATAATGATTGTAAGAAAATATTGAAGAAAATATTGCTCTCTGTAAGATTTTCTATAGCTTTCTTTTTTATATTATGATCAATTAGCTAAAATTGTGATTTTGCTATGTGGATAAGATTATACAGAGAATTAAAATTAATTTATACAGCTAGACACATAAATTGTACACATAAGTTGCTGTTTTTTTTTTAAAGTTACAAACCTGTTCACCCGGAGAAAAACTCGATGAAGTGTTACTACAAGACATCCTGTCATAGCATTTTTGGTACATAACGGCAACCGTAGATGCAATACGCACTTGAAAAAGCGAGGCGCTGGAGAGCAAAATTCGTTTGAATGCAAAATACTATTTAACCACTAGATGGGGGTAATTCCTACACAGAGTCCCTTTAACCAGGTGAGCACATTGAGAACACATTCTCATTTACAATGGCGACCTGGCCAAAAAAGCGTTGAGGTACAAAAACATAAGTTACACATAAAATTACAAGACAAAGTAGTACTCAATTAACATAGAAGATTAATACAGATCCGTAGATCAAGTGCACAGATCAGGTTAGTATGTACAATGGTCCGACAGTAAATTTGCTAACAATGATTTAAAAGTGATTAATCGGAGAGTGGATTCAAGTTTCAAAGATTTTTGAAGTGTATTCCAATCATTGGCAGCAGAGAACTGGAAGGAGAGGCGTCCAAACGCCAAACGCGCAAAATTATTGAAGAACAGAAGAACACCATGAACATGCTTGAGAAGAACACAATGCTTCCTCCTAACAAAACAATCTCCCTTCCTCTACTACTTCACCTGGCTGGCTTTAAGCTAGAGTAGAAGAGCAGCTTAGAACCCCTAGAGTATGGAAGTGTTACTACCAACACCTACTATAATTCACAGTAACAGGACTATGGGCTGTTATACCCCCCACCATGTGTCCCACTGCCAGTGTTGCTCTTCTACAAAGTATGCATGGTTTTCGACAATCATGTTGTCAAGTGGTGCTGTGGTTTTGGAAGCGTTTACAATGAACATCGTATCAGGCAGAACATTGTGACTTTGAGTTCTCGATTATACATCCGGTACAACGTTGCACTGCCCTTTCCTGTATCTTACAGTGAAATGTCTAGTTGTACACATTCCTTTGTTCTGCTAACCACCAGTCCTTTAGAGAACCTTTGTACCTAAAAAAGTGAAGCAAGGACTACACCATCACTAAGTTGGATGGACAGTGAAATACTCTTCGCAGCGTTCAATAAATATGACAGGGTCATAATGTTTGATATTACTAAAGCTGGGGAAATTGAGTTTTTCTGGGTGTTATACTGTATTGTGGATTGGTTGCTCTGAGTTGGTAGGTGACTGGATTGCACACTGTATGTTATATTTTTACATTTAGAAAGAGGAAAGCGAACTGTGGAATTAGGGTCTGGGGTAATTTGAGGGGATGAACACGACACCAGAGATTGAAATCTATGGTCCAATTGACGATCTCGTCTCTACTAGACACAAACTCTGTTGTACTATTTTCATGTTATCACTGTGAAGCTGCTTTGATCTGTACATAAGTGATACATAAATAAAGGTCACTTGACTTGACTACTACAGATTGGCCCAGCTCGGACAGATTGGACAAGCAGTTCTAGTTGTTTTTTTTTTTTTACTTTATCACACTTGCATTGTAACTGGTAAGACATTCTCTCCTCTATGATTCTACATCGGCTTTCAAATTCATCAAAAGGAACATTTTTCTATCATAAATGTGACTGAAGTGGATGGGTCGTTGTTTGGTTCATGATCCATCTCCGGTGGTGGTGAAGGTGGAAAATGGATGTTGTCAGGAATGTGTGGAGCATTATCCCTAATTTGTCTATAATGTCTGGGGCATTATCCCTAATTCTCTCACTTTCCTCATCCGAACCAATATATAGGTCACTGAAGGTGTTGATTACATCTTTTAGGGGTTCCCTCCGCACGGTGAAAGGTTCAGCAGAAAAGCCTCATCCCCATCCAGAGCAGTATGACTGACCCTTCTGTGCGACATTAATACTGGTTAAGGTTGCAAATACAGTGAGGAAAATAAGTATTTGAACACCCTGCTATTCTCCCACTTAGAAATCATGGAGGGGTCTGAAATTGTCATTGTAGGTGCATGTCCACTGTGAGAGACATTAAAAAAAAAAAAAAAAATCCAGAATTCAAAATATATGACTTTTTAACTATTTATTTGTTACTTTTTTACCTATTTATTTATTACTATCATTTAGAATTCTGACCCTCAAAGACCTGTTAGTCTGCCTTTAAAATGTCCGCCTCCACTCCATTTATTATCCTAAATTCGATGCACCTGTTTTAGGTCGTTAGCTGCTAGGGATGCACGGTTTATCGAATCAATATCGTTATCGCGATATCACGTTGCTCGATATACATATCGAAAGTCTCGCGATATTTATGCAATATTTTGTTTATGATGCGTCCGTCACCGTTGCATTTCTCCCGATTCATTTACTCCTTCTCCATAAACAACATGAAAACAAGGAGGGAACCTAAATTAGCATGCTAAATTACTAGCCTCGGCCCGGCAAAGAGAATCAGTTGAGAGAAAGAGAGAGCAAAACAGTTGTTTGAAGACGTGAGAGTGCGCACGGCCGCGGCACAACTCACTTTCTGGAGGTATACTGCCCCCAATTGTTATGGAATATGGAATATGATTTGATTTTATGTGCAAGATGGCACCTTTAATCTGACCAAAGAATCAAGTCCCTCTTGCAGTTCCAGTCGTGTCTTACAACTGAATATGCTGGGGTTTATTTTTGGAGGAGCTAGGAGGATTTTTCTTGAAACCCTCCCAAGCAACATGTGGTGATAAAGGGGTTGATTGATTTAGATTTTTTTCAAATCTTTTTACAGCCATTTTTGATCATATTTACCAGGGATGCCATTAATTCTGACCACAACTGCTATTCAACGATTCAAATAAAGCTTTCCTGTACTGTGTATAAGCTATTAAAACGGAACTACCCAAATTATTTATCTCTATCGCAGTTTATATAGCACATTTCCTGTGGTATTGAAAATGGTAATGAATATTGATATATTTCAAGGTATCATATCGGAGTTGGAAATTGCAGTGTATTGTGACAACACTAACCTGTAGTATACTCATATAAAACAAAATATTTACTATACAGAAAATCTCAAGTGTTTAATTGTTTATATTGTTACAAAATATAAACTATATTTTCACCCAGCTCTAATCTGCTAAATGTAACTTTAGGGCATGAAGATATTGAGATATTTTAAACATTAGCAATAGCATCATTACTTTCTTTAAAACTGCTTTGAAATCCACTATGCAAATAAATTTGACTTGGTTTTCTCCCTTCAAAATGGATTTTCTCCCTTCAAATGGATATCTCTCTAATCTAAAAGGACAGCTGGAGACAGACCTTTTCCACCTTTAGCTCAGCCAGCAGTGCCCACTGTAAATGCTTCCATAGATATATATAGGATGGGGTTTGTGCTTTGTCTGCTTATAGATATGGAGAGGGCTTCTAACGTCTTCGAACACCACTAACATCACACTTCAAAGTAGAGTGGCCAACCAATTCCCACTTTTGGCCACATGCCTGGAGCCTGTTTCTGTTGGCTGGTGCTGGTATAAGGCTTGATGATCACCACTTTGGCATTGGCGCGTGAGGGGTCGCCAGAGTCCAGCGGGTCCATCTGAGAGATGGTTTATCATGCAGCCCAAGACAGGAACTGACACGGCAGCATTATGTCACTGATTCATTCAGTTGCAGTAAAATGTATTCAGCACCTTAGAGACACAAACGCTGACACACAGTGTTTGCTGACAAACTCACATCATTACTTTAACACCTCAATGACTTGCTTACAAAGAGTATTGCGCTGTACCAGATTTTTTTTTTTTTTTTTTTGCTCTTCAAACGACTAATTCAAATTCCATAAAATGATATTTTAGTTAGTATTGTGAAAGTTGCTTATGTCTACAAACGTAGGCTACGTTCTTTCTTTTAAATAAAAACCCGTGGCGTCATAGTCATCTGATTATGTTTACACGATTGGTTTACCCGTGTCACACTGTCTATAAGGCTTATACGTTCGCTTCGTTTCATTCAGTGTTCCCGCTTGGTAAACCCAGTATTAAATGGGCTGAATATCAACCATTTCTATATATAATAATAATATTAAAGAGTAACTAAACCCCTGGTCAGAGCCTGACTCCACCCACTAGCAATATTTGAAAAATGCTGAAAAAATGGGCAGACCCCAGCGGGGCCAGGGGGCGTGCACCTGAGACCCGCCGTGAGTGAGAGCTGCTGTCAGACTCTAAAATAGAGCGAGACTGGAGTGACGCAAGTAACTGTCTTTGCAACAGAGCGGACATTTGAAGTCGAGGACTTTTCTCCCTCACCTTCACCTGAAGTGGATGAGGGTGAATTGTATGTAGACACAGGGCCAAATCCATTCGAGCCGCTGGCTCAAACTGCGGTCTTAACTCCCGCATAGCGACCGGCATCTGATGAGTTTTGTCGTCGAGTTGATCTCAATAGCGCACGCTCTGTGGGCATGTATTCATATTGATATTCTGCCGCTATGTGAAAAAATCCAGCAAAATGCAAACCGGCTCGTTTGTCGACCCCAGAGGATTAACTTTATCCTAACCATAAATTGTGATTAAAATATCCATGATCACTCACATCAAGACGCCGCTGCGGTGTAGGAGTCCATGCAGGACGAGCAGTGTTTGGCACTGCGTGTGGAGCTGTGTGGAGAAGCCCATGTCCACCTCTATTCCGTCACTATCCTGATCCCTAAACTAATATATGATATCCTGATCGTTTTCAATACTCATGAATCCAACTCCTGACTCGCTACAGTAGTTTTGACGGAACCAGATGCTTTTATACCAGGGGCTGCCAAGGGCGTGGTGAGCTCGCACCAAGGGTGTGACGAGCCCGTTCTCATCCCAAAGCGCCATATAGGACGCTTTTGCAAAAGCGTAAATATCCAACGCACATGGCACCCTTTAACGTCTAATTAGACGCTTCGGTTAGGGTTAAGTTTAGGTAAGGTGTAGGGTAAGGGTTAGACCACTAGGGGGCGCCTTCTGCCCAAATATATCTGCGTCCCATTTCACGTTAAAGGGTGCCATGTGCGTTGGATATTTACGCTTTTGCAAAAGCGTCCTATATGGCGCTTTGGGATGAGAACGCGTTGGTGTGACAGAGTCGCGTCTGAGAGTTCCCTACGTCAGCAAGTACCCCTACTGCAGGAGCTTTCCGTTTAACCTGAAGAGGGCAGCACTCAGACGTTTTTACACCATATATTTGAAAATCAAAACACTTTATACTCAATTGTCAAAAAATGTACTCGAATCAATGAACATCATTTATGAGGCTGCATTCTTACAGATCATTAACTAAAAAAAGTTGTTTTGGTGTTTAGTTACCCTTTAAACAATTTGTCTGATGCAATTTTGCTATTCCCAGTCCAGAAGAGAGAGAGCGATCTCTCACCCGGAGCCACAGCGCGAACAACATGACAGCCCTGCTTAATGAGTGACAATGAGGACAGAACGTGGTTACCTACACTTTAGATCTGGGATATTATTCTAATTGTATTTTAGATTTCCGCTTTCAAAGATTATAAAAAGATATTTGAGATGAAACCATTACAGACGCATTCTGTCTATAGCGCAACTTCCTTCCCTTCACAGCGTTGCGCTGTCATTTCTTCCTAAAACCCGAACGTACCGTCAGAATCAGCACGATCGGTAATTGTTGTAAAATGCAGTCTGTACTGTTGCTAAACTGCGTACGGGTTCAATCATTAAAAGAGCTATTAAAAGCACAAAAGTCTGCGCAAGAGACGCTGTTCACAAGGTGATGCGTGCTCCGAAATGCACTGCAACGGGACAAGAAAAGTAGGCTATAGCCTCATTTTGGGCTTCATGTGCGCAGCTAAACTATCAAATATACATAAAATCTAAAATGACCTGCTCTGAGATTCATTTAAACACAGTTTATGTCTTAAATGGATGTGAATAGTTGGGAGGATATGGTGGTGCATCAGTCATCTGTTAGATCCGTACTCGGTCTTAAAGGGGCAGTAGTCTAATAAACATGTGACGATTGAGCCAGTAATGGGAATCAAACACAACAAAAGGCAGAGAAAAATCACTCGCAGCTCTTGAATTATTAACTTAAACTTTAATAAGAATTAATCTAACTATGATAAACCATGCAGTGTCATTTTACATTTGATTTACTAAATTAAATTTCTTTTCAGACAGCGCAACACACTTAACTGAAAAGTAGCTAATTTTAGACCTTTCTGAAATTAAAGCACTGTGTATATAGGCTAATTTGTATCTTTGTTTAATTGTATTCTTTGTTTCACCATGTGTTTGTACTTGTTTTTGCTTATATCTCATGTATTTGGGGGAAAAAAGCCTGCACACTGCTGCATAACAAATACAGTAGATATTTATTCATTTTGTGACTGGCCTAAAAACGTAACCGGTTGTAGGTTGCAATAACACCTAGTGGTGGATGCACAGTTTGAAGACCCAGTCAGTGACGTCACAGTATGCAATAAAAAAAAAAAAAAAAAAAAAAAAATTCATGATCACCATGACCAAAATTTTAATTTTTTTTTTTACACTGAATCATGGAAAAAAAAAAAAAGACCTACCTACCGACCCTTTTTTTAAAAAAAAATTGCTGTTACTGCAAACCAAAATATTTTTAAGGATGGCCTTATTTACATTAATCACACACACCTGATTTCAATGTTTTATGGGGACTTTCCATATAGTCATAATGATTTTTATACTGTGCAAACTGTATATTCTGTCCCCTAACACTCACCCTAGCTCTAAACCTACATGTTGCACACATGCGCGCACACACACACACACACACACACACACGCACACACGCACACACGCACACACGCACACACGCACACACGCACACACACACACACACACACACACACACACACGCACACACACACACACACACACACACACACACACACACACACACACACACACACACACACACACATAAGCACACCTCCAGTTTACAATCATGATGTTTGGGTGTCAATATGACCCCAGACATTTGTAGAGACATTTGTATATAAAAAAAAAATAATAAAAAATATATTTTGTCCATTAACTTCTCATCTATCTGTTTATGCTATGTTTTGGGAGATATTAAAGGCATAGTTCACTTTGAAATTAATTTTTGGTATGTTTTATTTTACCCCAAGTGGATCCAAGATGTCTTTGTTTCCACAGTACAATGTTCCCTTTATTTATTTTTTCTTGCTGAGCAAAACGTTTTTCTATTGGGCGGACATTTTTCGCCACCTGAGCAAAAATATTCTTTATACCTGACCCATACCTATACCTGTACAGCATATGTAGAAACACAATGGTTTCAACTTTCGACATTCAGTTGTAACTTTTAACTTGAATGTGCCAGTTGTATTTTATTTGACCCTTGATGTAACTTATTGGTATTAAATCATATTTTTGAAAAACATGCAGTTAATTAAGAAGTCAATAAATGAAGCACATCTGATATTTTTATACAGTGCTGTTAACTGTACAGACTTAAAGGTCTTGTAGGTAGGAATTTTATTAAAAAAAACTTTTTTTCCCAAATTTGTTTAAACTTTCTATATATATATCAATGCAAAATTAAAATGTAAGTACTCTGATAAAAAGAGTATAAAAATCGAGTGACTTTAGACCGTTTAATCTGCACTAAACACAGCTCATTATTTCCAACTGGGACGAAACAACGGATTGGCTTAGGCGACTGTCACTCTCTCGCAACCATGGCAACCTCCCTTTTGTCACACAGGACCTGCCCACTTGCGCGTATCCAGATCATACCTGTTCACATGCCCTTGTTTGAGCTTGAAGATGCAAAACTCGATGCAGGTCCTCTTGTTCAAGAAGTGCTCCTTGCCCTGCACTTCGACCACCCCGTCCTCGGCCTCTACTTCCCCGGACCCTAGTTACACGGCCTCTTGCAAGACGACCTCCTCTGCTTCGTCCTCAACCCCGTATCTGTTCTCGAGCTGACGATGCGGTAACATGACATCATGACTTTTGCGTAAACATACACGCCACTTTCAAGTCAAGTATAATACGCATTTTGAGCTATCCGCGTGTATGTGTGTATGTATTGTGAGTACTAAAATACATCTTATTTGTTTATCTTCATAATGATAAAGTTAGAATTTTTTTTTATTACATGTGATTCTGACATGATGTCACTACATGCTCCTTCCTCTCGGCTCGTTTCAGGTAAATAATGCGTCTTCAGCTCAGCGGTTGGAGTCGCACGTTCATGTGTTTTGGGGGCGTGGCTTTGGAAGGAGCCCAGAAGGGAGGGGGTGGAGTGAATGGAAATAATGAGCTGTCTTTAAAACAGTTGTGAGAGGTCTACAGACACTCGATTTTTATACTTTCTTTTTCAGAGTACTTACATTTTAATTATGCAATGATATATACAGAAAGTTTAAAGAAATTTGGAAAAAGGTTTTTTTTTCTTAAATTCCTACCTACAATACCTTTAACCAAGAAATCCTAAGAAAAATAATTTACAAAATCTTCTGCAGGACAGTTCAATTCTTTACAATAAAAGAATATAATAAGAAAGAAAAGTAAGCTGTTACATTGAGATGGTTTGGGGAAACCATAAAGTGTTTTTGTACAGTCAATTAATTGTGTACAGGATGCATTAAACCATCAAAGTTAAATGATTGTTTATTGCTTATGAATTTCCAATATTTTCTTTAGCAGGGGCCAGGGGGTTTCAAACCTTTTAATGACAATAAATGGCTCTAAACAGCACCCTAGTGAGATTCTTTATTTAGGCTTATAATATAATAAAATATATGCCTAATATAATCTAAACAATACCTTTGTGAGATTCTTTATTTAGTTTACATATTATATTATTATAATATGAAAACAAACTGACGTATTTAAATAGATCTAATAGCTATAATATCTAATATTTTCAAGAAAAGTGAATATGTGAAATCTTTTATGATCTAACCATGCCTGAATTATCCCCCCCCCCACACACACACAAAAATATCTATTTAAACTAATGATGTATTTTGAGTTTGCACGCGGGTGGGTGTGTAATTGTTACCGCTCTGTGTCCATCAACCGTTATTTCCACCACTTTAATCAAACCACTCTTCTTTTAAAGATTATGATGTGATTTTATTTCTCATGTCTTTTCGTTTCTCGTTGCCTCTCGTATTGAGCTTTGGTCTGCACTCACAACTCACTGCCAATCACACACGCTCACATCATTCTCTATCTGTGAAAGCTGTAAACTGCATTTCACAATATAACAGTTAACCAGTGCATTGAAATTATTTCTCACTAAACTTTAATCAAATGGATTTCCCCACACATTTCGCGTCAGTCCTCTGCGTAGCATTTTATTATTTTCCGCGCAGCCGCGGCTTCAGAAGTGTGCGGCCGTGGCATCAGTGCGCGCGCAGCTTAGAGGGAACATTGCCACATCACTTCCGCTACTTTCCCAGCACTTGTGCAGACTGAATCGCCCGCGCCCTCGGATCACTTGGATGTGGCTGTGGTTACAAAAGGTAAAACGATATAAACAGTGTTTGTTTTCTCACACAAACCGCTCGTTTTGTGTCTTAGGCTATCAATGTGTACTGACATTTACGAGTCATTAAATCATGTTTAATTTGGACTTCTCTGTGCATGCTCTTTGAGGTAGTGACCATAGACCTGCATTATATAACTGACAGACAGACAAGAACGGTTTGACCTAAAAATATCAAAATTGAAACTACTACGGAAACAAAGACACCTACATCTTGCATGCCCTTGAGGTAAGCTAAAACATACCAACATTATAAGTACTTTTTTTTACTTTTTTTAAAACTCATTTACTACAAAATTACTCAACCGCTGTATTAGCATGCAAATGAAATATTACATTATTATAAAAAAAGAAAAACACTTTAATGATGATCAAAATTAAATATGAATTGTTTCTGGATTTGGTGAGGGAGATTTCTGCCATCTACTGGTTAGAGAGAATTCTGTAGGAAATACAGTTTTTGAATAAAAACGTGTAATTAACACTCACCTAAAGGGAAACAGGGCGACCTGTTCAATTTCTCATTAATGCAATTAGCTAATCAACCAATATGGCATATGGCAGTTGCTTCAATGCATTTAGGGGTGTGGTTCTGGTCAAGACAACCTCCTGAACTCCAAACTGAATGTCAGAATGGGAAAAAAAGTGATTTAATCCATTTTGAGCGTGGCATGATTGTTGGTGCTAGATGGGCCGTACTGAGTATTTCACAATCTGCTCAGTTACAGGTATTTTCAAGCACAACCATTTCTAGGGTTTACAAAGAATGGTGTGAAAAGGGAAAGGCCCCTTAGTGCCAATTGGGCATCGTTTAAATGCCACGGCCTACCTGAGTATTGTTTTTGACCATGTCCATCCCTTAATGGCCACCATGTACCCATCCTCTGATGGCTACTTCCAGCAGGATAATGCACCATGCCACAAAGCTCAAATAATTTCAAATTGGTTTCTTGAACAAAAATGGCCCCCACATTCACCAGATCTCAACCCAATAGAGCATCTTTGGGATGGGGTGGAATGGGAGCTTCATGCTCTGGAGGTGCATCTCACAAATCTCCATCAATATGCTATCCTAGTAATATGGGCCAACATTTCTAGAATGAATGCGTTCAGCACCTTTTTCAATCAATGCCATGTGGAATTAAGGCAGTTTTGAAGGCAAATGGGGTCAATCACAGTATTAGTATGGTGTTCCTAAAAATCCTTTAGATGAGTGTACATCCATTCATTTTTTTCTGGATGTGGCCAACTGCTCTTGTAAGGTAGGTTGTGTGTGTGTGATGGCTGACTGAGTGCAGGTGGGGAGCAGGAGGGATGCTGGGAAATCTAGTTCTGTGGTGACTGGATAATGTGACAGCATGTAGATCATGTTCATTCCACATTGCACTTGTACTCTAGTACTTTTTTATGTGTGGAAATAGTGGAGTATTAATAGTGGAGTCTTGGGATTTAAGAATCAATATTGGTTAATCAAAATGCAATTAAAGGGCAATTAAGCTGGATTATTTTTTTAACCCAGTCCTAGTGTAAATATGCTTTCCATTGCGACGAATGAAGTTGGTCAGTGTACTGAACCCTTAAATGTGTTTTAACATCACTATAGAGCTGGTAAGTCCCGCCCATCCGTAAAACTCCAAGTGGACCTATAGGTTGAAAAATTGTCAATGCAAGTGAATGAGAGAAAATAATTATTTTCTGATCCCGATTGAATTGTGCCATGAATGTGAACATATGTTGTCTGTTATTTTTTTATATAATTTCTCATATAACGAGTGTGACAGTATATTGTATGATTCTTTGGCTAGCAGTTGTGGAATAGACATAACGAGAAAGACTACACGTCGCATATGTGACGTCGCTGCATAACACATTTTCCCTCCACAAATCACGGTGCGACAATCTAAGGAATTAGATCGAGATGCCTGTGTGTTTTGTACCCAAATGTCACCATTCAAACAATGGTTTGTTTAGCGGGATCTGTGTGCTAGTGGTGGTGACGTATATCAAACGCATCGAAGTCAGCAAAGAGTTGTAGTCCACAAAGTGCTCTCACACAAAGTCTAACCGTATGAAAATTCTACCCGCTAAATTGTAGCATTCGTCACACAAAAAAAATTATATAAAAAATTCACAGACAACATTTTGTTCACATTCATTGCAATTAGAAAATTATTATTTTCTCTCATTCACTTGCATTGACGATTTTTCAACCTAGAGGTCCAGCGGGGTTAGCGGAAGGGACGGGACTTACCAGCTCTATTAGGAAGAAAAGTATAATCTCTGTGTAACACTTAGACTTTGTCCTCAATCCATCACGGTGGTTTCAGCCTCGTCCCATGAGAGGCTGACAGCCTACAGATTTTGAATGATGTGCTGTGCCAGGTGATCTTTGGGGCGGCCTCGCTTCCGCTTCTTTGCCTGGACCTCCACATCACGGCTATCCTTGTTAAACATTCTGTCGGATTTCGTAGGATCACAGATTCCCTTGTGAGTGTCATTTTCACAAAAGGCTGAAATGTATATACAATATATTTCTCATTATATGGTTAAACTTTTCATTTGTGTTGACAAATTATTATTTTTTAACATTTTGGAGGGATTCCCCCCAACCACCCGCATCTAAAAACTTGGTTCTGCATGAATCACATAGGCTAAATTAGGCCTCAAAATGATGAAATTCACCAAAAGGCTACAATTTTGGCCCACTATTATTTTTCATCTATAAATGACTGCAAATTCAGGTTATGTCAGTAAAACATTTTATATATTTTCAGTGGATATATAGTATAGTACGCCACGAAAGGGACCAAACAAACAAAAGTCGACTAGCCACTTATTTATGCCTCTATCTGTAAAATGTGGTCATGTTCTGTCTCTGGAAGGGGTAATTCTGACCTTGTTCCCACAGCTTCCAGATCAGTGTGAAGATCACTGTTCTGGTAAATGTGTCAACCTAGAGCGCTTGGCTTCCGGCCTCCAGTGAAATGGCTCGTTTCAATTGAATAACTTTCTCTTTTCTACTACACTCTATGTGCAATGTTAGACACAATGACTGCCTAGATTTAGACATGCTGAGCCTTTCTCCATCAAATGTGCCCTGATATCAAAATGGTCAACAGAAATTCAATTCTTTTGAGAGGCAGAGAGAGAGAAGAGTGAAGCAGTAATTTTGTATTACCTGCTTCTCACAGCCTTGTCCCGTAATGTTATAAACCTTAAAATGGAGACATGTTAATACAGAGACATCGGTGTCCTTTTCACTCAGTTAGTTCATAGGGCACTGAAAGAAACTGAAATTTTGGTCCCTCTACAAAAGTGCGAACACTTCGGCCCTTTCACAAAACCAAGAATGCAAAGAATGGACTTGTGTTCTTGGGAAGAAAGCTCTTGCTAGTTGTTCTTGGAAGAACTAACTCACAAGGTGACGAGCACACCAACGCATTCTGGTATTGCGCAATAGTACCCCCGCACAGACGCCGTCTGCAGCGTCCAAACATATCGAGAATTATTGACTATAACAGCCAGGCTTCATCGCCCAAGCCTACCCTCAGCTTAAGGGATTGCTCTACACTACAATGTAATGTATATTTATAACAATAAAGCAACACCTGTCTCATTTTAATTCTGTTTCTGTTGCTTGTTTGTGTACATCACTAGCCAACGGCGGGAAAAAACGTTGGTAATATTCAGGTTACTTAAAATTGACCTGCCTCTCGCTGCTTCTCGCTGCCTCCCGCTCCTTCCGCGAATGCCGAGATGAATTATGAGATATTTCTGCCGTCAAGTTCACACAAGTTACCAACCGATGCATCCTCGGTAAAATGGGAGTGTCAAGAACACATCCGGGATTTTTAACCGTTCTTGCCAAAATGCAAACTTGTGTATTTAGACAGTACTTGGGCCGCGACTGATGACGTTTCACAAGTCCACAAGAACACAAGTACAGACAAGAAGGCATATTGAGAAACGGCCTTCCTCTGCTGGTCTTCGGTCATATTTGACAGAAAATGTTTACAATACTTTTTTTTTCCTTCATCAGAATGGTACGAAACTTTGTAAAGTTTTTGGCACTTGTTGAGTGAACAAAAAAAATAATGAACATGATTCGAACAGGTTAAATGGTTGTGAAAATAGTCAGTTTTTTTTGTGTGTGTGTGTGTGTGTGTGCTCCTCGCGGTCAAAAATTGAGTGCATTGGAAATTAATTAGAGACGAATTTGATCTAGTGGAAGCGTTTGGTACTGCAGCCAAACCAAATCTTACTGAAAGCTCTTTTTTTGATACTTTGAATACAACTTTAGATATATGGCTTTGATTTTCTTACAGTTTTATAATAACATTGCACATTTTTCATAACAATAAATGTAACATTCTGTAACTTTTTAAAACTTTTTTCACTTCATCAATAATCTTCCAAGTGTTGTCTTTGAAAAGAGAGAAAACTTAAGTCTGTGCTTCTAAAGCATTCAAGATTTATGAGTTTAAATTGGAAATTTAATTTTCATGTCTATGAAGAAAAAAGTAAATAAATTGATTATAAAAACAGTGTAAATAGAATTTAGTACCATAAAATCCCCTAAAAATAAAAATAAATTAATAAAAAAACTTTATCAAACTGAAATAGTACATTCATTTGACTGAAATAAAAAAAATAATTTGGGTACGTTTTGAAGAGCAAAGAGCACCAGAGGGTTTACATTAGATTGACCATTTCTTTTGGCTGCACGTCCTTTTCAATGCTGCTTCCTGGTTTGTTTAGTGAGTTAACCACCATTGTGCTGGAAAAAGCTTAGGACACATGAGCAACAACTTTAATCATGGTGCTCAGTTCTATCTAGAGATAGTTAACAGATCCATAGATATTTGCGGTGAACATTCACAGCAAATATTCCTGTTTATTGTGAATAGGCCTTGATGAGGGGAAAAATAATGTTCTTGTAAATTTGCGGATCTTAGAAGTGCATGTAAGGAAAGAATCAAACACCATCAGTGAGACATGAGGATCTGTGAGCAGCTCATTATGTGTTTCATCTTTGATGAACATGCTCTCTTTGAAGTGTGCCACCTGACTGTGAAGTATTCTCAGAGGATCTGCTTATGAATCTGAGTGGTGCAGACCGGAAGCGCTCACTACTTCAGTCATATCCATTCCAGTGTCCTCAACCATTCCCAGGAGAGCTGGGGAAAGTGCATGAGCTTCTGCCACAGGAGATCCCAGTGTCCTCCCAGAGGCATCCTGGACTAAATGATGGGAACATCAAAGCCCTCCTTCTGATATGCCCTGCTGGCCAGTGCACCCTGTGATGTGAAAGCTAATGAAGTTTCATCTGCAGCAGGCAAGGTCGAAGTGATGAACAGGTGGAGCTCACGGGGCCATTGGAAGATTTCTCTTCTTCTGGAATTATCAGGAGTTTTGTCATAGACATTGTTCATGATTCACTGCATGGGCCAGTGAGTTTCAGAAAGTAACAATTACATTCAAATCCTCCTCTATCTAATTTTCAAACAGATTTAAATCAATAATGCATGAACCTGTCGAGACAGACCTACTGAACCATTATAATTAATACATCAATGTGATATTTAAATGATCCACTCTTAATTATCTTGTACCTTTGTATGCTTGCCATTTTCAAACACGTTTTCACTTTAAATCGAATGCTGCAATGTGGTGATTCATTTCTCTATTATAAACTTGAAATGTTTACTCTTCACTAGATCTTTCCTAGTTTATCCGTTTAAACACACTGAGGGATGAGGTTTTTTTGGGGTGAACTAACCCTTTAAAATATCTTGAATGTCACTCGACATCCTTGCCTCATTTAGTATGCAGTTCTATGTATCACAGCCCCGCTTTCGCTCACTCACTACGTGCATTTGCGTGTGCCATGTAAGCAGACAAATCGGATATTCCCCAGTAAATGTCGTCCGTCATTAAAAAGTGCGCGATTACAGGCGCGATGGAAGAAAATATACACACAGTGGAGCAATGCGGAGATTTCATGTCTTTTGCGAGTTTGGGGCGAAGAGTGCAGGCAAAAATGCAGGGATGTTACAGAAATAAATCCGTATTTGAAGACATTTCACGAGATATATGACGCACCATTTTCTATAGCGCTCGTGGCTACATAGCGTCTCTCCTCTTTTTTTTCCGCCGTACGAAACCAATGTTTTGATGACTTTTCAAAATATTGTGGAAAGAAAAACACTGGAACATTGTATTCGCATCTGCATCCATTGAATTTTTGTGCTGTTTTACTTAATTTCCCGGGTCAGAACGTCTACATTGGTAGTTACAGCAGTGTATAGTGTAAATGCAAAATCAGATACGGGTCACTTTTAAAAGATGATGCAAGCAGGTTGTCAAAAAAATCGGATATAGTCAGAAAATCGGATTTGGGCATCAAGACCTGTAGTGTAAATGCAGCCTAAGTTACATGCACGCCCCAGTGCGCTCACACTAATAAATGCCTCACCTCCGGCGCTGTACATCTAGTGGATGCATAGCGGGTTGTAGTCGAGACCACCTCACTCGAGTCCGAGTCGAGACCGAGACCATAGAGGGTCGAGTCCGAGTCGAGACCGAGACCAAAGAGAGCCGAGTCAGTCAAATCCAAGTCGAGACCGAGACCAGAGAGGTTAGATAACCTAAGGTTGGGTCTCAAACCAGACTTAAAGATATCTTCAAGAATATGTAAAATATTTGGTGGTAACAATAAAATTGGCACCATACTCAAACAGTAAACCAAATATACCATGGAATAATGTACACTGTAATGGTAAAAAGGCCACATAGTGGTGTAAAGGTAATTTTATTAGATTACATACAATTATTACAATCAGTAAGTGCTCTTTCACATAAATATTGAATTATGGATGATAAGGCAGACATTTTCAATATATAGTTGAGCTAGAGGCTCCACATCACATCTGACCTGGGTCTTGCTGCATTTGCGTGCCACGAAAGTTATAGTCTCAAGTCATGCGCAGTTGCGCACAAGAAAGTCAGCAGTCATTGGACGTTTCAGTCAAACAACAATTTAAAGAAATATTAACATACAGTAATAATCATGACATATTTTGAATGGGACTCGAGTGGACTCGGGAATAAGTCAGAGTTCCGACTCCCAATATGTTCGAGTAAGAGTCAATTCCGAGTCAAAATGCACACAAGTCCATGACAAGACCGAGTCCATTAAAATATGCACTCGAGACCGAGTCAAAGTCTCGAGTGCACAACACTGGTAAACCCAGTCAAACATGTGACTGTAGTATCTTATGTGCCTTATAATCCGGTGCGCCCTATATATGAAAAATGTTCTAAAATAGGTCATTCATTGAAGGTGCGCCTTAAAGGATTAGTTCACTTTTGAAAAAAACTTTTGCTGATAATTTACTCACCCCCATGTCATCCAAGATGTCCATGTCTTTCTTTCCTCAGTTGAAACGAAATTAAGGTTTTTGATGAAAACATTCCAGGATTTTTCTCCTTATAATGGACTTCCATTGGAACCAGGTCCAACCGAGGTCCAAAAGACAAACTGTCACCGTCCCACAGGTGGGACGTTTGCCACTATATTTTTAAAACAATAATAATCTTAGTAAATACCTTAAATAATATTGACAAACTATATATCATTTGAAAGCTTACAATCTCTAGTTTCCATATTTGGTGACTGATTTTCAAAATATATTACAGAGGAGCCATAATGTATCAATATAAAACAAGAATATTTTCATACTCATAAGGCGTGTTCAGACCTTTATTTTAAAATAGCAGTAAACATGAAAAATCATGAAAAAATGGTAGAAACCTCAGTTTGTTTTCATGCCAAAAGTTCAAAAGATAGAATCCATTCAATTATTTTGGAAAAAAAAAGGTCTGAAAAGTTTGAAATATCAAGAAAAAAATAATAAATTCACCATTTGTGACGTGGCAGCTAGATGACTTACATGCGTGTTCTTTGTATGTGTTTCTTAGAGGTTCAATTCATATCAAAATCTGCCAAACTTCCCATGCTACTTCTGAATAGGATCTCTACTTCAGAAATTGTATGAAAATTGTGAAAATAATGGTTCATATCACTCAAAACACGAATGGAAATGCAGGCGCCCTTATATGGGCAGTAATGGAGTCTGATTGTGCCCTAGTGAAAAAGTTTGGTACTGCGCTCAAACAAAATCTCACTGAAAGCTCATTTTTTGAGATATCAACCTAAAATTTGAAACACAACTTGTTCAGATTTTTGGCTTTGATTTTTCTGCCATTTTAGAGTAGCCCAGGTTTTGAAAATATATATTTTATGTAAAATATGAATAATTAATATTTTTGCATTGTACATTTCCATAAACTCAAACCTCTATAACTTTTTTTCTGTTTCACTTTCTTAATTTATTTCACTTCTACAAAAACCTGCCAAATGTCTTCTTTAAAACAAGACCAATCATATGTCTATATTCCAAAGCATTCTTGAATTACAATCATTTAAGTTCGAAATGTGCATTTTCATGTCTATTCAAAAAAGGGGGGGGTGACAGTTAACAGGTTAATAACAGTTTCAGATGCAGCTTCAAATGTTTTTAAACGACACCAGACGATAAATAAGGGTCTTATCACGATCGGTTATTTCAATGCTTATTCCAAAAATGTAACTTTTCTAAGGACAAATGCTAGCCTTTTAATATACTGTGAGGCACGTTTGCAACGTCACGTAATACGTAATTACGTTCAAAAGGTCACGGGCGACGTAGCCAGAAGTACAGAGTCAGAGAACAACCGAGGTGTTTACAAGTTGAACGCATAGGTTGAACGTGAAAACTAACTCAAACGCCGTTTACAAAAAAGGAATTAAAAGGTAAAACAACGGTGTCGGACGATTTTGATTTTGTACTTCCGGCTACGTCGCCCGTGACCTTTTGAACGTAATTACGTATTACGTGACGTTACAAACGCGCCTCACAGAATAGAGCAAGGCTAGCATTTGTCCTTAGAAAAGTTACATTTTTGGAATAAGTTTTGAAATAACCGATCGTTTCGCATGATAAGACCCTTATTCATCGCCTGGTGTCGTTTAAAGACATTTGAAGCTGCATCTGAAACTGTTATTAACTGTTGTTTGGACCTCGGTTGGACCTGGTTCCCATGGAAGTCCATTATAAGGAGAAAAATCCTGGAATGTTTTCATCAAAAACCTTAATTTCTTTTCGACTGAGGAAAGAAAGACATGGACATCTTGGATGACATGGGGGTGAGTAAATTATCAGCAAAAGTTTTTTCAAAAGTGAACTACTCCTTTAAGTGCGGAAAATACGGCTATATATATTTACCCACGTTCTGCTTTCTGTCATATATCGAGCTATAATTTTTTGCTCCATATCGCCCAGCCGTAGTAAGTTAGATATAAAAACTTTTCTGGTAAGAAAAAAATTCAATATCAGGAAACAATGTGTAATCACCATCACATCCAGCCAGCTCCCTGAGACAGCTCCCATGAGTGGGTCTCGAACTTGTGTCTCTGGTGTGAGAGGCGGACACGCTAACCTCCATAATGATAATATCAAACTAACATAATGATATCATATCAAATATGTTTGATATGAAAGACTAGAGAAAGACTGGCATAAATCGGGTCGTCGACTGCAGATTATCACCTCACATTTAAAGATCGAGACGACGGGAGCGTGCCAAGACTCCAGTGAGATTCCTAAAGACTGCCAGTCTTTAGTCTGGGACTGTGAAAATTCTTTGGTGTAAGCTCAGCATTATGCAGTGTTTCCCACACATAGACTAATTCGCTGCCACATACGTTTCGATTTTTAACAGTATTTAAAACACGCAGCGTATTCTTTCAGTTGTATTTCCCCGCTCACCCTCCGTCTCTCTCTCACTCACGCGTCTCTCTCACACACACACACACACACACACACACACGACGTGCACACCGCATCTGTCTATGAGGCGCCGGATTGGACAAAAGCGAAGCGAACTCTGTGAGAGACAGAGTGTGACTTTCTTGAAACTTATATAAACTAATATAATTTATATTACTGGACAGTTTAAAGCTCATAACCATATTTTGTTGTTACTTGAAGAGTGCAGTGTTATGTTGCAGCATGCAGTATTTGTCCTGAAAAGGCTACTGAGTTAATGTCTGTATTACCTCAATAAATTTAAGGTCATTACTAATTTATTTATATTTTTTAATACGTTTTAATCATTAACTTTAAAAGCATTATTTTTACAACTAAAATAACAGTCAAGGGTAAAAAAAAAACGGTAACACTTTATTTGAAGGGGTGTGCTTAAGACTGACATGACATTGTCATAAACATGACATAACACCTGTCATGAACATGAAGGAGTCTTTATGAATGTTTATGACTGTTGTCATTAAGTGTCATTCGGTAAATTATGACGCTTTTAATGCAAAGTTTAAAATGTCTTTGTTATGACAACTTGACATTAACAAAGACAAAAATGTCTTGATTATGACGACATTAACCAGGACAAAAATGTCTTGATTATGACAACTTGACATTAACCAAGACAAAAATGTCTTTGTTATAACAACTTGACATTAACTAAGAAATCATAACCTGTCACAAATATGTCATAACAGGTCTATCAAACTTAAATAAGTTATTTAGCTTTGTGTTAACATTACATTACCCTTATGGTTGGTTTTAACTTTGGTTGTCATGACACCATTATAACTGTGACATGAATATTTCACTTGTCCTCAAGTAAAGTGGAACACATTGTACTAGTTATAAAGATTTCATTAAGGGTCATTACACTGTCAAATGCTTTAACAACAGTGTCATTAATATTTCCCCTTACCTCAAGTAAAGTGGAACATGTTGGACTAGTTATGATTTCTTGGTTAATGTCAAGTTGTCATAAAAAAGACATTTCTGTCTTTGTTAATGTCAAGTTGTCATAATCAAGACATTTTTGTCTTGGTTAATGTCAAGTTGTCATAATTAAGACATTTTTGTGTTGGTTAATGTCAAGTTGTCATAACAAAGACATTTTAAAGAATCTCAACTTTGCATTAAAAGTGTCATAATTTACCAAATGACACTTAATGACAACAGTCATAAACATTCAAAAAGACTCCTTCATGTTCCTGACAGGTGTTATGTCATGTTTATGATAGTGTCATATCAGTCTTATGCACACCCCTTCAAATAAAGTGTTACCAAAAAGCCTTATTCCCAAAAATTAAAACGGAAAAAACGGAATTTGGGAAAAAATAAAACTGATTTCATAGGGCCCTAGATTCTTTATTGATTTTGATCTAGTTAATAGAACTTAATTTAGAAATAGTGTTTCAAAACATGATCAGCCCTAAAGTCTTTAAAACAATCAGACACTACTGTATATCATTGCAGGTCACTGTGTCACTCACATCATTATCATGAAGTCAGTCTGACCCATCTAGATCTTTGTTCCTCATATTAGTTTCAGTGGTTTAACAACAGGAATATGTCTCCACATGCGGTTCAGAGTTACGACAATAACAGAAAAAAACCTGTTCAGCTTGCTTAGAGAAAACAGGAGTCAGTAATCTTTTCTTTAGCGAACCATCTGTATCTCTTCAGATTAATTAGATCAAGTTTGTTGTGGAACCTAAAAAATAAAAAATAGTGCAATTTAGAAAGTGCTTTTTTTGTTGCATTTCCAAAAAGATTTCCCTCTTGGCAAGCATTTTTTTCCACTCTCCGTACAGATCAATTTAATATGATAATGCACTCACAGACAGTTTTTCCAGTGAATGCTCCAGGTTTGCTTTAACTGCTGATTGCCACAACAGGGAACAACATTTATCTATTGACCCATACAATGATAGTCTTTTGCTGCTTCTGTCCATCTACTAGTCCAGTCTAAAAATTGTGCTCTGAATCAGATTCATCTCTTCAAACATTAATTGCTTTAGTTAATGAGCTAATTTATGTCCATAGTTTGCGGTGGCTGAACTTGCACTAAGAATTGATTGCTTTAGCACTCATTTGAGGAAAGCCTAGACAGATATTCAGTTCTTCATTGTATCACCGGCTTCATCTCTATAATCTAAACTGATTCTTCATGCTGTTGTCCTGTCAGTGTCAGTGATGATTTGCTCATCCGAAAGTGTGATGGATGGGGGTCACTTGTGTCGACTCGGGGCAAGAGCAGTCATCCATCATCCAGTGTCATTGATGTTATCTCTTATGTCACCCAGAACAGGAAAGTCTGCCTGCGCATTTAGGGAGAGTGGATTGATCGATTGTTTTCCACAAAGTGCATTTACTAATAATATTACATAATTTGTCTCATTGAAATTTGACAGTAAGGCATTGAGTTTGAGTGGTATGCAGATGTAAATATACAGATATTAAAGGGATAGTTCACCCAAAAATGAAAATGAAGTCATTAATTACTCACCCCCATGGTGTACCAACCCCTTAAGACCTTCATTCATCTTCGGAACACAAATGAAGATATTTTTGATTAAATTTGAGAGGTGGATCACTGCCACATAGGCTGCCTAAGGGACTGAAACTTGCCGGCCCAGAAAGTCATCGAAGAAAATGTTTAAATATTCCATGTGACTACAGTGGATCAACTAGAAGTTTATCAAGCAACGAGAACACTTTTTGTGCGAAAAAACAAACAAACAAAAATAAAGACTTTATTCGACTATTCCTGTTCTACCTTCTGGGCCTGAGACGAGAGCACAAAAAGTGTTCTCGTCGCTTGATAAACTTGTAGTTGAGCCACTGTGTAGTCTCATGGAATATTTAAACATTATCATACATTATTATATTTAAACATCAACATATTAAATCAAAAATATCTTAATTTGTGTTCCGAAGATGAACAAAGGTCTTACAAGGTTGGTACAGCATGGGGGTGAGTAATTCATGTCTTAATTTTCATTTTTGGGTGAACTAACCCTGTAACAACATCAGTGTAAAATACTTAAAAATGCGATGCAATTGATGCAACCATGATTCTACTTTGATTCTACTTTGTTTTATTTAAATCCACTGTTGTTCTTCCACAGTATCATACACTTGTATATCATGGTAACTAGGATGCACCAATGCCAGCATCTGTATCAGCAGGCAGGTGGACCTGCTACAGTAAACTCAGTTTACCCTGAGAACAGCGTGACTAAGCTGATTTTCCAGCACTAACCAGCATAAACCAGCCTGGACCTGCATGGACTTAATTCATGCTAGATTTTTCTGTAGGGTAGCAATATATATATATATATATATATATATATATATATATATGTGTGTGTATATATGAAGAGTTCAGATGCAAAAGCCTCTAAATGCCATTTGAAATTTTCTTCTTTAATGATGATTTTTATCAAACTTGTATATTTAAGTTCAGTGATTTCACTTAAATGGCAATGATAATTACCTATTAATTGTTATTTAAGTGAAATTACTGAACTTAAATATACAAGTTTGATAAAAATCCTCATTAAAGAAGAAAATTTCAAATGGCATTTAGAGGCTTTTGCATCTGAACTCTTCATATATATATATGTATATATATACACACATATATATATATACACACACACATATTTAATTAAATTAAAACAATATTTTCTGCACATGTGACACCTGTTTGAAGCCTTTTTTTTCTTTACAGTGAAGGCTCATGTTTAAGTGAGAGGATATTCATCAGCATCATCAAGAACTAACACATGTTTCTGGCTCTTCTCAAGTCCAGGGGCCTCATGTATAAAACTTTCCATAGATTTAATGCTGAAGGTGTGCGTGCTCACAAAAGATTTCAGAAAGCTTATAAAACCATGCATACGCCAGGACCTGTACAAAATTCACTTTGTTCAACCAGCAGAAACAACCATATATGGAGCTTACAAAGCCTACTTTTACCATGCATAACCTCATCTGCTAATCATTTCCATATTCCCATCTACGTGATACAAGTTTAACGGTCCAAGATGTTTGGAAAATATGAGATACGAGAGACTATATGTCGTCAGATTACATTGCTAAAAATCATTCAGCATCCTTGCCTTGTTTAAAAATGAATAAATCAAAATAGTATAAAATACAGTTTTAAGAGAAGAGCCATTCTCAATCTTTTCCATTGGCCGAATAGTATTTTTATTTGCTTTATGCAAAATGCAATTTATGCAATTTTTTCCTACAAGGTATATTTTAGGATGTTTATTTATTTTGATGTAAACAGATAGGCCTTATTTTTTCCTGTGTAAATATTGGGAAGAGCATGAAAGTGGTTATCATTAGTCTGCACACGACACCAACAGCACCTGCGTTCAGCACAGCTTGTGCAGTAATGTTGTGTTGGTGTGTGTGTGTGTGTGTGTGAGAGAGAGAGAGAGAGAGAGAGAGAGAGGTTGTACAGTACTGTGTCACGAACTTATTCAATCCGGCCAATGGACCGTTCGATAGCCGAGCAAGTCCTTCACTCGTTGACTGTCATTATGCCATTATGTTGCTAAGCCATCTGTGGTGTCAAGTGCTCATCATTGATTATTATTCAGGTGAGAATATTTTCTCAGAACATGAGTTCTGCCATTTAGGATACAATTCAAATCTGAGTTTTCATGTACCAAGCAATCCTCGCTGTAGATAAAACATTAAAACACAGCATGCCACAGGAAAAGCGTTCAAAAGCAGAGCATCCACTACAAATATTTCTATTAAAATGAATATAAAAAGTGTTGGAACTTCTGGATAATGATTTCATGAAACTTCAGTCCTAAAGTCCAATAATAAATGTGGCATATTTAAACTAAATTTGTATATTTTAGATGTAAAGCAGAGTTTAAATCATTCTGTTTACTTTATTTCTATGCTCACTCCAGTAAAGAGTGCAAATGCTCACTCTAGAGTGTCCGTACGGTGCGCACATATTTACTGCTACATCATTTTTTATAAATCCAGATAAGTGCATAAAAAATTGCGTATGCACATTATAATCACTGTTCCCTTTCACGTTCAACGTTACATCACAACTGAACTGACGAATTGAGATCCCAAATTCATCAGTTCAATTCTGTTGTAACGTATCCAGTGAACGGGGGTTACAATAGTGACCTAGATATTTTTCAGTTTTATTTGAGGATGTTTGCCAATGACTTTTTTTCCTGGGTAAAAGTCATACTTTTTATTCTTCCTTGCAGTTTGCTTACTTGTTAATCCAAGTGTTTTCCCAAATTTAACTTAACAATAATCAAAAGTAATCAAGGAAATAATTTCAACTTCTATATCAATTCCTCTTTATTCCAACAGAAATCTCCTATCTAAAACAGGGTGTTTGAATTATAACCATCTCTGAAGATAGTCAGTCTATAAGCTATTATTCAATATGCCAAACAACTTCAAAATAAACTGCAGCTGAAACAAGGTTTCTGTAAAAAAAGTGTTGGTTTCTGTCGAACATCAGCTGAGTTCCTCGTATGCACAACATATGTAGACAGTTGTATTAAACAAGTTCAAGTTTTCTGGCCAAATCACAAAACCTACCAGTAAATGTGACACTCTTTGTCTGCCTCTTGTCTGTCCTGTCATTGCTTTCTCTGTAATCTGCTCACACAAGGCATGTGTGTTACATTGTGTACAGTGTGCTATACCGTAGAGCATAAATGTTACAGATTATTGTCATAACATCATCTGGAGAAGTACTCATCAGTTTAACTGACATTCGGTCAGGTCAGAGTATCTGTTAAAATACAGATATACTCCTGTTTGTCTGAAGAACATCTGCTTGACATGTTGACAGTTGACAGAAGCTGTTCATCATGCTTAAATCAAATTGTTTGAGTGATTTGTAACAGTGATACTGGGCCAGAACCCCATGAACAGCTATTGATTGTCCGGATGTTGATAATTTATCAGCCCCATTCACACTGACAGCAGTTTAATCACTGACTGTTGGTCTCTATAGGAGTTTCTGCTGCTGCTGAAAGAACATTATTGGAGGATATGCATCTTACAGTGAGGAAAATAAGTATTTGAACACCCTGCTATTTTGCAAGTTTTCCCGCTTAGAAATCATGGAGGGGTCTGAAATTGTCATCTTAGGTGCATGTCCACTGTCAGAGAGATAATAAATAAAAAAAATCCAGAAATCACAATATATGATTTTTTTTTACTATTTATTTGTATGATACACCTGCAAATAAGTATTTGAACTCCTGAGAAAATCAATGTTAATATTTGCTACAGCAGCCTTTGTTTGCCATTACAAAGGTGCAAATCACCAACTGCAAATCGTACTTTACAGCACCATGGAAGCGAATCCGAACGCTGATGATATGTTCGGATTCAATAGTAGATGTGTGAATAAATTCTAGAATTTATTTAGAATAATTCAATTCAATAATTCTATTCTTAACCAACGTACAGTTGGAAAACGGAAAAAAAAACTTGAGCGTTTGAGCGACCGAACACACATCCATATTTCTCTGTGTCTGTCAACGGTCACTTTGGCCATGTGGCATTTATAGCATAGGGGGCGGAGATTTAGATTCTAGAGAGCATTTGATTGGACAGAAGATGTGATGAGAAGCTGAAGTCCGTGGTGATATCATAAAAATCCCTGATCCATTTTAAGTTTTGAATGCTTATATCTCGTAATCATGAATTTTGTCATTGTTTTGGAGCACACCAGCATAACCTTAAAGGGCAAAATTCACTTATACATGGTGCTTGAACATAAATGTGGGTTGGTATAGTGTGTGAGCAAAACCACCCTAGAATGATAAAAATCCACCCAGTGTTTTTTTTTTTCACATCAGGGCTCCAGACTAACTTTTTTTACTAGGAGCGCTGTTGCCCCTGACTGAAAATTTTAGGAGCGCAAGCAAAAAATTTAGGGGCACACCTTAAATAAGCTTGCAATGCAATTATTCAAATTTCCCACAAAATAACTGTAACACTGACAAATTCTTTAATAATAAATAGACTTAAACATTATGATATGCTGTTTTATTTTAACTTCACAGGGCTCCAGACCCAAAGTTGAGGGCAGCATCACCTCAAATGAGAACTCGCAGTTCTATAAAAAAAAAAAAAATAAAAAATAAAAAAAATCTGGTTGCACTGGGGCTAACAATAAATCACTAAGCTTAATTTAGGGTGTAGATGAAATTAACTTTAGTTTTTATCATTTATAATGTCTTAATATTAATTAATAAAAGTAGTGAAAATATGTATATGGAGTGAAAATAGCCAATAAACATCCTACTGTTTACAATGGTATTATTATTATTATTATTTTAAGTGTTTAAATAAGAGTTTTCCAAAATCTTAAAATTGTTCGTTTAAGGACAATCTTTAAAGGATGAACAAAAAATGTGTTGTATGGTAATCACATAAAAAATACAAAAAAATAAAACATTTATATATGATGTTATTGAAGTGCTGGGAAAGGATGTGTAGTAGGCTACTTACACATTATCATATTTATGGTAAGAGTTAACTTGCCTAAATTCATGGTTCTGTTAGGCTGATTTGTGGACTGAAAGCCTTCTATAAGCGTTTTTCCTGGTTTCCACGTCAGCGCTGTTTGATCTGATATGGTTTATAACAGAACTCTGCGCCGAATCGGAGTGTTTCTCACTGGATCTCGTGGTGTTAATGTTATTAATTCTGAGGCGAATTCAATGGATTTCTTCACTGGCTCTCCTAGTAACAGTGTTGCGTGAGCGAGATCGGCCCGCGACTGGCAAGTTCGGGGCTTTATTTTGTCAATGGTTCGGATCGCTGCTGCAGCTCCACGGTCCTAATCATACATGAGTGGCGTATTTTCGTTCCACTTTCTTTTTGTTTGCATTCGTTGCTAGGTAACGACTAAAGAGTCGATAGATCGCTGATTGCTCAGACGCACATCAGTTTGTGATATTTGTTTCCGTCTCCTTCCCAGAAACGTTTACGCGCGCTATTCTTGTCACGGATTCATTGACGCGCCTCTTCCACGCTTTACCATGCGTTTAACGTGTGGCAAATTTACTGGTCGCACATGTGCGACTGGATGTAAAATTCAGTCGCACACTCTCAATTTTTGGTCGCAGTCTGGAGCCCTGAATCTTAATAAATCATAAGCTCTGTCTCAGAATGAGCTGTTCTAAGATTCGGTGTAATGTGACGTAGAATTGCGCAAGCCCCACGGACATGGTTTGATTGACACTGTGGTTTTTGCCTAGACCCGGCCCTCCGTGATCTGTACACCATCCTCCATTGTTTCAACGACAGCCGGTGTTCTGACGATTTGTGCTCTCTTGTCGAAAATGTTTCCTAAGAAACATAAGTGTTCTGTTGTGGGATGTAATAATGTACATAGTAGTTTTCACTTCTGACATCAGAGCCACTGGCAGTGTTGGGAAAGTTCACCTTCTACATGAACTAGTTCAAAGTTCAGTACACACATTTTAAAATGAACTAGTACAGTTCATAGTTCATACTTCAAAAAATCAACTAGTTCATTCATAGTTCTTTTTTTCCATATGTTGCGAGCTTTTTTTATTGCCACAGCCCATATACAACCACATACAACAATTATTTTATCGACGGGCAAAGTTTGCACAGAAATTTAAGATTTTTCCCATCCTCACCGACCGTTGTCATAAAATCCGTTTAAATGATCATGCGACGCTTCCTCGCTCGCTGCTTTGTCGACGGCGGCCGTGGTGCGACCACTGATCTATATAGAATGACATAATCATTATATAGATCAGTGGGTGCGACACTGGTGTCTTGTGTTGCCAGAATGGGTGTTTTTTCACTACATTGTAAGGCTAGTTTTGCCTGGAGGTCTCTATAGAAATCTGGCAACCTATTGTACGAAGTTAAACTGAGAGAGGGTGCGTTCACAGACACTAGAATGAACGAGTTCACGGTATCGTTCATCAGGCAGTAATACAGTATGTTCAGTTCACGTTCGCTCAACATATGAACGCGTTCATGAACTATCGTTCCCATTGAACGCGTTCAGGCACAACACTGGCCACTGAAAACGCAGTGGATGGATTTTATTTACGAAGGAAAGGTGCCTCTTAAACTTCCAAAATACGTTTATGTTTGTGTGAATCATTTTCTGACTGACTGCTAACAAGGTTCAATTCAAAGCAGGTCTTGCTTCAAAGTTAATCCTTAAGTGTGGATCATTGCCTTCTGTTCGCTGATCCAACGTCACCTCCAGTAGAAGTAAGTGTATTCGATGATTTTTGAGCAAATAGTTATTTCAGTCTATGTCAGCCAATTCAACAACAAATGCGTCTAAAGTTGTTGTCATCGTAGGATGTTGGTGTATATAATTTAAACCTTGTTTGTATAGTGTGTAACCATACATTTATACAGTTTTTTAAAGATATTGTATTAAAAACTGTGTACTGTAGCCATCATCTCATATTTGCCACATAAGCACCTGTACGACAAGTAATGTAAACATGATGCAACAGGTCCCTCTCATAATTGTAATTTCGTTTGTATGTAGCAAACATTATCACAGTATTTGTGTTTGTAGTTTAAAAAATTTGCACCAACGTTATTACAGTTTGTGTGTGTCTGTGTATGTGTTGCATATCCATAATTGCAAAAGGGACGCAATTACAACTCTATAAGTACATAAATGTATCAAATAACCATTCCGAGGTGTCCTGGTCCATTCTCATTTGTGTTTATTCTGCTGGAGTCTCTTCGTCATTTGGGTCTGATTTCAGTTCAAACATGTACGGCTGAATGCCATACAAAACCAAAACAGCGGGTCTCTCACTCTCAGCCATTCTGCTTCTGCCAACTGTTTATTGCTATTGGTATGCAAGTTACGCGCTCATCCAAAGGCAGGGCAGGGATATGCAGCTCATTTATATTTAAGGTGGTACACACCAAAACAGCTCTTTTTAAAACAGGCCCCAAAAATTACATTTTAAAATGGTTATAATAAATTAAAGGGATACTTCAGGATTTAGCATTAAGCTTTGTATCAGTAGAAAACCAGTAGTATTTTCGAATTATTGTGCTTAAGCCACCCCCCCCCCCATATCCCCCTGATATGAGAGAAAAATGAAAATGAATTTTTAGTCTGGAAAAAGTCCTCCGATGACGCAAAAATCATCAGATTCACCTTTGGCTAAGCCATGCCCTAGAATGTAGATTGACCAATCACCAGCTCCCACAGAGGTCCGACACTTTTTCACTGCGCTCCATTGACTTTCAACACAGGCATCTCATATTTTTGGTCTCGGCAGGCTATTACCATCGAAGTTTTATCCAAAATATGGTTAAACGTTGTGCCTCAGGCATTTGCAACACAGATACGTGTTTCCCAGAGAGGTTGGAGGGGGGTGTCCGTTTTTTTCCCTTCCCAAAACCGAAATAAAATCCTGACAGTGACAAGTGTCGTGTTTGGATTAAACTGAATGGGCGTCCTCAGTCAGATAAACCCCACAAAGATCAACAAGCACATCTTTTTTTACTTCTAACCTTACTGTGAGTGTGAAGTTATACCAGTTAGACCGTTTTATAATGTTTTAGGTTATGATTTCGGTTCTCATACCGGTTGTTGATACGCTAGCACGTATGCTGCTAATAAATACAACCTTATACAGAACTCGTGTAGTCTGTTTGCTTTGTAATAACGATTATAAAAGTGAGACCTACCCAGCCTTGCATGAACAGTGTTGCTCCCTGATATTGTTAGTCCCAGCCTCCGTCTCGATTAGTGGGAAATGCGGTGGTTCATTTTTTAACTGTGACTGGTTACGTTATGCTTTTGCCTCTATTTTAGATGCCTTGTTGTTTCTTGCATTTCATCTGTATGTCTTGAATATAGCCTTTGAACGCATATTGCAGCCCCTTTTGCCTACTTCTATCGGACACTTTATTTGCTGCCTTATAAAAGTTTGATAACATTTCAGCAGGAAGAGCTGTTACAGCATAAGCCATGCAGAGCGCAGATGAAGTTTGACGGATGTAGCAACAGTAACTAAGGGGGGCGGGGCTTAGCCAAAGGTGAATTGCGTCATCGGAGACTTTTTGGGCCAGAGGCTACATGACAACAGACTACAAGACAAGACTACAGCCAGTGTTCCGCATGTTTTCACCACGCCCATATGGGGCGGGATCTGACTCACAGAATGTAAACATCTTTTGGTAGAAGCTAAGCTAATGGGCTCTTGCCTCTTGGTCTGTGTAGAAAGTTTGTATAGTAGGCTAATCACGATGGTGGAAAGTAGTTTTGAAGTTGAAATGGCAGAAGGGGATTTCAAAGATCTGTTGCTAGAATCTGATGCTCGCGGCTACCTGTACAAGCCGCAATACAGCGATAAACAGTCACAGGAGATGGAGGAACAAGAGGTGGCCGGAGCGAGACAGACTCAAGCTGGGACGGGCGAGGCTCGGATGCTCGTGGCTAGCTGTTCGAGCCGCACTACAGCGATAAACAGTTGCGGGAGTTTAAGGAACAAGAGGTGGCCGGAGCGAGACGGACTCGAGCTGGGACGTGCGAGAACCGGATGCTCGCGGCTAGCTGTACGAGCCGTACTACAGCGATAAACAGTTGCGAGAGATGGAGGAACAAGAGGCGGCCGGAGCGAGACAGACTCGAGCTGGGACGGGCTAGAATCGGATGCTCACGGCTAGCTCTACGAGCCGCACTACAGCGATAAACAGTCACAGGAGATGGAGGAACAAGAGGCGGCCGGAGCGAGACAGACTCGAGCTGGGACGGGCTAGAATCGGATGCTCACGGCTAGCTGTACGAGCCGCACTACAGCGATAAACAGTTGCGGGAGATGGAGGAACAACAGGCGGCCGGAGCGAGACAGACTCGAGTTGGGATGGGCGAGAATCGGATACTCACGGCTATCTGTACGAGCCGCACTACAGCGATAAACAGTTGCGGAAGATGGACGAACAACAAGCATACTCGTGGCTATCTGGGGCGGCAGTAGCTCAGTGGTTCATGTAGGTTGTCTACAAACTGGAAGGTTGGTGGTTCAATCCCCAGTTCCACCTGACCAAGTGTCGAGGTGTCCATGAGCAAGACACCTAACCCCAGATGCTCCCGACAAGCTGGATGGTGCCTTGTATGGCTGACACCGCCGTCGGTGTGTGAATGAGTGAATGAATGGGTGAATGTGAGGCAAATTGTAAAGCGCTTTGGTGGCCTTTGGGTCTATGAAAGCGCTATATAAAGTCCATTTACCATTTACCATCTGTATGAGCCGCACTACAGCGATAAACAGTTGTAGGAGATGGAGGAACAACAGGCGGCCGGAGCGAGACAGACTCGAGTTGGGACGGGTGAGAATCGGATACTCACGGCTATCTGTACGAGCCGCACTACAGCGATAAACAGTTGCGGGAGATAGAGGAACAACAGCCATCCGGAGCCGGATCGATGAATAAAAGTTGTTGGTTGTGGTTCTTTTTATAAACCTTTAGTGTTAGTAGAGTATGGATTAGCCTAGATAATGTATTAGCTTTGAGAAATAGTGATTTCAATTGGAGGAAAACAGATCATAAGCAGAGCTACTAAGCTACTGTGTTGACATGTTCCTGCCTTGCATCATAATTTTAATGGGATAGTCTAAGTCGTGTTATACATTAGGCTATTACATCCTGGTACAATGCAATTTTAGCACCATTTCGATGGAAGTTTATCAAATAACTCACGATGTATCAAAGCAAGCCTAGTTGTATCCATTTTTTGGATTCTGCCATCTGTAACCGGTAGGCGTGGTTTGGGAGTGGCCTCGTAAGGGCAGCAAAGCAAGTGCATTCTGGGAGTTGTTGTCTTTCAGCCACATGAGTAAAAAATACATTTTCTGGCTTTTCTCGGTCTACAATGCTTCAATTTCAAAAATAATTTCACATTTCTACTATATAAATTATCAATATTCAATACACATTCATCTTCCCAGAGGTGAAGTATCCCTTTGTGGAGTATTTTGTGTTGAAACTTCACAAATATATTCTGGGGACACTCGATACCAATATTACATCTTGTAAAAAGTGGCATAATAGGTGCCCTTTAAGGCTAACATATTTAAACTAAAAGCTAAAAATTTAGAATTTTGTCTTTAAATTCGTCTTTCTGTATTGCATTACTGTGGATGTTACTAAAGATATCCCACGGCTGGAATCAACATTCATGCATTTCCGTTAGCCGCTCCTTTGAAGTGTTCCTCCTCATCCCGTCAGATTCTAAAAATACTTAATTGTGCAGTTTCTCCCTCCATAAAAACAGCAAAAGACCTGATAAAAGTCATGGATTTGCCATGCATTTGCCATGTGATATATAATCATCATATCTATATATATACTGTTGGTTTTGTATATGTAACGAGCATAATTGGAAGAAAGCACCTAGATGTCTTTAAATCATCTACATTTTCTGTGCTGTCTGCTTAATGGGCTCAGCTGTTGTCTGGAAGCTGTAACCAAACTTTTCTGTCAAGTTTGTTCAGTGTATTTGTTCTTCAATTGACTTCTGCTGTGCTGACCTGAACAGAAAGATAATGAAAATCCCATTAATGCCATTAAACCATTTAAAACTTCTACTTCAACCAGTGGAGTGAGTTACACCATGGACATTGAAAGAAAAAAATATGTGGACGTTGAAGATCTCAAAAATGAAGTTTATTACAGCATAGTAGTGGCAAGGTACACAAAGCACCTTGGGTTCACCAGCATCAGAATGAACCCAATCTCAAGAACCCATGAACATCCCAATCTGAAGCCTTTTATCCTGTTACAGCTCATTCAAAAATATAATTTGGAGTGGAATCTGTGTCGAAGCAGACTACAATTAATTGTAGTCCCCTCTCTGATACTCTTGGCCCAAAAGAAGCATCACATCCACTCCCTTTTCACAGATTACCCCCTCTTCTCTATTAGGCCCAAAGTGCCCAGTGGCGGCGAAGCCCTGCCTTAGGTCATCCCCCTCTGGCCACCGGAGAATCTCACCCGTCATTGGGTTGACACCTCAAGCACACTGGTTACAGCTCCATCCGATTTGGCAGAATTATCAAAGAGACTCTTCTAAGATTAGGTAATTTGATACAAACGTTATCTTGGGTTTGGGTGAGAAGACATTCAAGGACCATCACAGTCCTAAAGCGCTTATTGACGTATCTGCAATTTGATGTTTAAACATAGAACACACAACGCATGCATTGGCAAATAAAAAGGAAGATACATATACAGCCGTTTTAAAGGTTACATCCTAAATCAGGGGTGAGCATAAAACAGGGTGACCAGTGTAGCATATGAAAACTGCACACCTAATCACCAAAAAAAAAAAAAAAATCCAACGCAGCATAACGTTCCATAACAGCAAATAACAAAATGTAATAAAATAGCGAATAACAACATATATACTCAATATATGCACATATACACTGTGACAAACACAATAACAGTCAAATTGTCGGTCAAGTAGGCCTATAAAAGATTTTCTTTACTTCAAATATTGAGAATTTTTTTTGTTTTTACATACATTTACATCCACCTTTTTTACATGTCCTCCACTCCAGCTCCTACAATATTAGTCTGTGAAGACAGGGTTTTTGATTTCAAAAGGAGATGATCTCATCAGAATCAAGTGTCTGTCAGTTTTATGCAGTTTGTAGTGGAGAACAGACTTTCAACACTGCTTGATGTTATTGGCAGAGTAATCAGTGCTCGTATCATTTTGTTAACATTTGGAAAGATGGTCTCAGGACTGTTATCCAATACGTCGATGAGTGATGTGAAGCCCTGTTCAGTATCCTTCTCCGTTTTAGTTGCTGCATGAATACTGCAAGCTCAGCATCACTTATGTCTATGCTATAATGTTTGCACGCAACTGTTAGTAAGTCTCCAAAAGAGTTGGCTCCAGGTGAACAGCCAACAGCAGCACCCATGAAGCCATAGGTGTTGTCAACGATTGCTCAGCTCCATTATTTGTCGATCCAACACCTCATTCCACAGATCCCTCAGCTGGTGATTGTAAACCTTGTGTTGCAAAATCTTCTTTAGAACTTCTTTTCAAAATGTTACTAAAAGAAACTAGAACTTCTTTGTTTACATCTGTTGCAAAAGAGTCAGCTTCTTGTTTAGTTAGACCATGGCTAGTTTCTGAATTTTCTGCAAATGTTTCTAGGATCATATTTAGTAGTGTCAAGATCTTGGTGACTGAGCCCGACTTAGAGCCCCATCTAGTATGCACGGACTGCTCTAACTCCAAGCACTGCCACTCTGGATTCAACTCCTTTTGAATTACCATAAATCGTGCATGACGGCTGCTTCCAGTCATGAAGCCATAAACAGAATTCAGTGTTTCAAAGAACGTACTCGCTTGTCTAGATGCTTCTGCAACACCGATGAGAACAAGATTGAAGCGATGTGTACATTGATTTTTGCAGCATGTTTAAAAACAATGTATTTATACACCATGAGGGAAAGTACATTTAAGGATGACCTGCATAGCGCCTTTTGCACCTGACATCACAGAGGGTAGCAGGTCTCTAGCTGGGTAGGTCTCTATTCACTTCTATAATCGTTATTACAAAGCAAACGGACTACACGAGTACTGTATAACGTTGTATTTATTAGCAGCATACGTGCTAGCGTATCAACAACCGGTATGTGAACCGAAATTATAACCTAAAACATTATACAACGGTCTAACTAGTATAACTTCACACTCACAGTAAGGTTAGAAGTAAAAAAAGATGTGCTTGTTGATCTTTGCGGGGTTTAGCTGACTGAGGACGTCCATACAGTTTAATCCAAACACGACACTTGTCACTGTCAGGATTTTACTTCGGTTTTGGGAAGGGAAAAAGCGGACACCCCCTCCAACCTCTCTGGGTAACGCGTATCTGTGTTGCAAATGCCCGAGGCACAACGTTTAACCATATTTTGGATAAAACTTCGATGGTAATAGCCTGCCGAGACCAAAAATATGCTGATATTAGGTGTTTCCAATCTTTAAATCCATCTTCCGAAAATTTCGCTTTACTTTACTCAGGAAACTGCGTGCAGGGCTTACAGAAAATCGCATCACTGGATGTACCGTATTCCAACTAGCCGAATCTCTCCACCATCGAGAAGAAAAACATTGCTGTTTTCCTGATATTACTGTGAATGGAAATCATTGCAATTTAGGTTGCATGGGGGGCTCGTTCAGGTCAGACAGGTCCTGTGACATTGGACATTGGAACAGGAACTAATTGACTCTGTTGGTCGTTGTGGCAGAATCCTGTAAAACATCATCACTGCATAAGAGACACGCAGAGTCAAATTAATAAAAAGAGAATTTATTCTTGCAATAATAGGCCAATTCGGCAACACAGCAGTTACCCTGTGGAGTAAGTGAGACCCCCCCCTCCCCTCCCAGGAAGGTATGAGACAGAACGGTCTGTTCTTGTGCAGCGCTCCCCATCCCGAGGTGGAGGTGTCCGTGGACACTACCTGCACACTCGAGGAAGTCCCCAGGCTTACACCTGACTGGTACCAAGCAGTCACTCTCCAAGGTTTCAGAGCTGCGACATTTCTGATCGACCTTGAGGTGAAAAAGACCAGGGGCCTCATTTATAACCGTTGCGTACGCAAAAAACAGGCCCTGAAAGAGGCATACGCCACTTCCGACGCATAAGTTTTGATTTATAAAAACAAACTTGACGGGAAAATTTGCACACCTGCACCCAAACTCTGACCCATGCGTACGAACGTTTTGGAGATGGAGCAGTTTGGCGACACCGATGGTGAGTTTGAGTTAAATGTCTTTTTGGTCACTTTTAGACAGGAAATCTAAGAAAATTATACAGAAAGATAATACAAATATAATTTCACTCACCAAACCTATTACTTGAAGCAAATATCCATCCCTTCTTAACCCTTGTGCATCAATTAAAAAAAGTTACACATAGGTAAAAAGAGGACAAAAATGTCCATGTCAAAAAACTGTCATAAAAATGTGACGCTTTGGAGCACAGACTTAAGTTTGGTATCATTTTAAAGAAGACCCGTTGCAGATTATTGCTGAAGTAAAAAAATAATAATAAGTAAATCCAAAAAAAAGTTATATAGGTATAAGTTTATGAAAATTATTTATAAAATAACATTTTATATAAAATATATATTTTTTAAATGAGGTTGAACTCAAAACTACAATAAAATCAAAGCCATAAATCTAAATAGGTTGTGTTCCAAATTTGAGGATGATATCTCAAAAAATGAGCTTTCGGTAACAGTTTGTTTGGGCGTAGTAACATATTTTCCCCATTGGGTCCCAGCAAAACCCCACTGGAGCTCACAGTGATTGGATTGAATTTGCAGTTTTTCTCTCTCAGTCTGACAAACACACACATGCGTACACACACACATATTTTTTTATAACACACATACTAACCACACTCTGACATCCATACCAACACACCCACACAAATATCGTTGCATAATTTATCCAGTTGGCTCTATAGCATGCCGAACCAGAAAACAGGAATAAAGCGACATTTGTTTTATAGGCCAAACTTAAAAAAAATGACACCATCTGATAAAAAATAGTAAAAAAATAACATTTTGAAGCCTTGCCATCAGAATGAAAGCCTCTTAACAAAGATTGCATAATTTTATAGTTAACTGAACCGGGGATTAAAAATGGCAGTTTTAATGGGTTTCAATGGGGACATTTTTGTCCAAAAGGGGCTGAGAGGGAGTATTTTTTGTACCTAATGCAAAAAATATTTTTTTAAGAAAATGATGGTGAAATAGTAAAATTCCAATAAAATACACACCTGTGCCAAGTTTTTTGCAGTTAGCTTTAACACAGGCAAAGTGATCAAAAAAACAAAACTGAAAAGGACAAAAATGTCCACAAGGATGCACAAGGGTTAAATATCCGCGCCAGCGAGTGCGTTGGGCTGTTTAGTGAAACTGACGCACAGCCTATCTAACGGCAGATGAAGTAAAACCGTAAATCTTCATTGTGAGTCCATCATAAATACAGTGCATGTTCACAATAACACTTTAGATACATAAATGACCGTTGTCCGTCAGTGAGTGACTCGAATGATGCTGATGAAGCTCGCGGGCAAAGCGGCGATCTTTCACAGGCTGGAGAAGGCTTGGGGACCCGCTGAGTACGTCCCGCTGCATTTCCTGCCTCTCCCACACAGGTAATGCAGATGACATGGCGGTCCCCATCACTGAGTGGGGCTCGACACGAGCCACAGAAGGCTTTTCAGACGGCGCGGCTTCTCACTCTGGATCCAGCAATGCGTGAGCTTCGCTGAAGAGATGTAAAATCAGTGATATCAGCCTATTGAGCTATATTTATAGGACTAGGCCACACTCGCTTCAGGGGGAGTGTGATGCAATGGGCGTGAAGCGCCCCCATTGGACCGTCACCAAAGGGCTTCTCTCTATAGGCTGCTGCAGTTGCCGCAGAACAGCCAATAGGCATGCTAAGCTGCCTTGCCTATATCTGCATGCTGTGGCATCGCGTTTTACATTAAATAAAAATTAAGGATAATTTTTTGGCTTCAATATCTCGTGGAAAAGAGATTTCTCCTAGTGTAAGGCATTACGCAGTACGAGAGAACCTCTCGTAAGAGAACATGTTTCATAAATCATAAAAATTATCCCCCTACAGTCTACAGTCATGTTGCTCATGCAGTGATGTTTCTGTGATATGTTTGGGGTGGCAGTGGCAGTGGTTCATGTAGGTTGGTGGACCGGAAGGTTGGTGGTTCAGTCCCCAGTTCCACCTGACTAAGTTTTGTGGTGTCCATGAGCAGGACCCTAACCCGACGAGCTGGATGGCGCCTTGCATGGCTCACACCACCAGTGTATGAATGAGTGAGTGAATGGGTAAATGTGAGGATATGTAAAGCACAATATGTAAAGTGGCCATTGGGTCTATGCAAGCATAAATGCAGTCTATTTACCATGTTTGACAAGTTGTAAATGGCTTCTTCTTTATTTTCTTTTAACAATGCCAACTGGGTTTCTAAATTGCCTATTTTCTTAAGGTGATACACTACTGATACAAAACACTAGGTGAATAGGGTAAAATTTCTAACTAGCAGATATCACCATGAAACTTTCCCAGTTGATTACCTACATTAAGATAAATGCATTAAAAACATGTATTAGACGTATTCTATAATTTAATGTTTAAATATGCAAATTAGGCATTGTCTAAAGAAGTATGCACTATATCTGAGTCTTATATAAAGGGCTGATTCAAAATTATTTTTTCATTGTGTTCTCATATTAGATGGTAAAAAATTACAGAGAGATTTATGGATATCACTGTAATTATGAATCATTGGTCTTGTAATTTTCATTAAAAAATGAAGTCAAAAATATTAATGAAAATATTTTAAAAAATGATAATCAAAATATTGTGTCTATTTTATTAAGATAATTGTGGGTTAGTGTTCTATAGAAACTATTGTGAACATTTCACTAATAAAACAAAGAAATACATTTTCCTATTTATTTTTTTTTGAAGGAAACACAATATCTGATCATAAAGCTGTGTCATACTAATAAATAGTTAAAAAAATCATACATTGTGATTTCTGCATTTTTTTTTTTTTTTTTTTTTTTTTTTTTTGATTATGTCTCTCACAGTGGACATGCACCTAAGATGACAGAATTGGTTCAAAGTTAGAGTTGGAAACATCTTGAAAAGAAAATAGGCTTTTTCCATGAATGTCTTAGTAGGCCAATACATTTTATCATTCATATTTCAAATTTAAGGATTCATTATTTTGATATATCGCTTGCATTGGAACAAACACCTTAACATCTTAGTTGATTAGTTTATTGACAAAACACTATATTTGAGCAGAAACTGCTAACAAAAGTTTATTTTATGTCTATTTTAGAGTAAAAACTTTATAATCTATCCAAAACTAGTCAAGGAAATGTTGTCTTTTATTTCGAATAACAGTGCACATCTCTGTGTTGATTCATTCCACACACACACACACACACACAGAGAGAAACATGATTCAAATTTAAACAGTACGTTATTTTTGCGTTCACAGACACTAACGTTATTATATATCGCGATTAGAACAAAGCACAGGTGCATTTGCAATGCCGAGGGATTTTACATGATTTATTCAGGTAGATTCCATGAAAGAAATCAACCCTATAACTACTCAAAATGTAAAATTGTTACCATCATTTTTTAAATTAAAAATAGCAGTAACATTTTTTTTTTACAGTGTACTTTTGTTATTGTTTTGTTATAGTTTTGTAAAACAGAATATACTATCAATCGCCTTAAAAAATTATTTTCACCATGTTTTATAGAATAAAATGTTATATAAATCAGGCTAGGAATAATATATTTACATATCCCTTTGTAAATGTCTTCATAATATAACTAGGTACAAGACTGGTCATTTTGAGAATCACGTTGTCAGAAAATGGCATCAGCCTTTGAGATTGCACATTTAGAGTTAAATCCCCCATTTACTTTCACGTTTGGTTGCTGATAAAAAAAAGGAAATGACCATATTTGGATTAGGGCTGAACGATTAATTGCATTTGCGATAAAATTGCGATATGATGAAACGCGATTTTGTAATCGCAAGAGCTGCGATTACACTGGTCACGTGACTCGCGGGAGCAGTCTGCAAGATCAAGCATCAACTTGCCACGCTACGCGGTCTGGCGTTCAGAAAAGAACAGTTTATTTTTAATGTATATGATATTGTGTTATTTATTCTCTCCCCAACAATCCTGGATCGATTCAGAGAATTCCAGAATCGAGTCTGAGCTTAGTTTTTAAACACAGATGCGTGATGACGCTGCGCGTGCTTCAGAAATGAACTGTGTTCTGCTTGCTTCTATTCTCTCTCTCTCTCTCTCTCTCTCTCTCTCTCTCTTACTCACTCACACACACACGACACCGCTCGAACCTTCCGAAACATAGTAACGTTATTTCATAAAGTTCGGGGTTGAACCGAATAGGTGGTTTGCAGTCACGTGATTGTGTTGACGCGCGGAATGCAGATGGAGGGCAAGGAGTGAAGAGCGCAATGGACGAGATGAAGGAAAATCTGTACTGTACTACTTTAGACGCTATTACAAGAGAAATATATAAGCAGAAAATCGAAACATATGTTGGACGTGATCCTTACGTTATGAAGAGGACCGATTTTCAACTGAATTGAGAGATTTGCCTGCCATCGTGGCTGTAGATATAAGCAACTAACTCGTCTTACAGACATACTTTGACTTTACAAAGTTCGGAAACTGGTACGTTACACGAACAGCCACATAAGTGTATTTAAACACCTGAATAATATAATTATAAGCTACATAAATAATGTGATCACTGCACACACACACACACAGGCATTTTCCCTTTCGGCTCCTCCCGACCGCAGACATAGGTTTGCAAGGCATTTTTTCCCGGTGTTTTTCTGTCAATTTCTTGTATTTTTCCCCCCTTATGAACAACAACTTTTGGCACACGATAAAAACTCCTCGTGGTTTGATCGATTTGAGCAACCATAAACGACGCAAAACATAGGCATTTTGAGTGTGTTATAGTGCTTCCTAAATATAGAAAATCACTTCCTGCCCTCCATCTGCATTTCGCGCCGTGGCAACCAGTGATGCGCGGGTTGATCCGAAATGAGCGGGTGCCTGCGGTCACCCGCGGTTACCCGCAGTTACGGGTCATCCAAAAATGTTTTTAATGATATTCGGGTCGCGGTCGGTCGGGTCGTTTGAAAAAAGATGCCAATTAAACATTTGTATTAATATAGTACTAGACACTATTTTGATGAAAATACAGCCCTGCACATTATTGGCTGAATAACTGGCACGAAGATAACACACAAGCTCAGTCTAAACAGTTCTCGGTTCTATGATTCGAGAACCGCTGTCCCTGTGCGGTCGGTATAGTATCAGCTGCTCGTGCTCATCCCTTCTCTCAACAGTGGCACCAACATGTCTCGGTTCAGTGAACTGTTGGAGTTACTGGAGTAAAATATAATTCAGGATATTGATTTATTTCGATTCGTAGGCGACTGTCAGGCATGTCTGAAAGTGAGTAACTTTAGTAACTTGTGGATCAGCACTGACGCAAGACGCGAACTGTTTCGAACGATTCAGTTCGATTTAGTGTACTGGTTCGACCGGTTCACTAAAAAGAACCGGTTCAAAAGAACGATTCGTTCACAAACCGGCCATGTAGAAGGCGGCAAGAAAAAAAGGTGAAGTGGAAGCTCCGCAAATACACAAATAGAAAGAGTAAAAGTGTGGGAGACATTTGCTGAAATAATGAAAGATGATGACCAAAGTGCTGGCTTTGTCTTTGTTATATGTAGGCGGCAGGCCTACGTCTTCTTGCGATGCTGTGTTGTTACACGTCTATGGCCCAATAACGCTCCGATGAGCATTTAAAAAAATGCGGTCAGGAAGCGGGTCGGGTACAATATTTTTTTTACTATTTTTTGCAGTCCGAGTTGCGGGCGGGTAGCTGAAAACGTCGGTCGGTTGCGGGTTGTTTATACATTGACCCGCACATCACTGGTGGCAAGGTAGTGGCGTGACGTCACGTGAAAACAAGCTATTCGCGGGCTTCATTGCACAGGTTTTGCCGCTTTGCTTGATGTTATACTCTTGCAGTGCGCGTTCTCTCCCGCGGGAATTTTCCTAATGCTTCACAGAGGCAATATTTATGTCTTTTGGAATGCAGTTGGCTTATATATTAAAACTATGAAAATCACTGAGAAAACTGCTTTCATTTTAAAATACTAACGCGCGCTTTGTGAAGAGCACTCGTGCATGCGGCCGTGAGCGACTCATTGGTTAAATGTACATAAACTTGCATGTCAAAATGCTTTTATGACACAAAATTAATGTAAACATGGTCAGTTCTTAAACCAACAGTACAAACCACATTTACAATTTCAAGAGATATGCGTATTAGTGTGAATACTTATATCTAAACTGAGGTGGAAAATCACTCCAGCTCTGGAATGATAAACATTCTGACAGCCTACTTTTAAATACTGAGACCACTCTTTCTTTATTGCTTGTAATGCTTTTTTGTTTCTCTTTATTTACTAGCTTTTATATTTTAAAGATATATTATTTTATAGAGCATATTTAAAATTATTGAAATTGGTTTAATTAAATGTTTTTTTTATAATTATTTTTTAAAGTATGTGTTTTTACACATGTACTTAAATACATATTTTAAGTGTTATTAAGATTAATTAATAAAAAAAAGTAGATCGGATCATGAGCTGCCTAAAGATTCCCATCCCTACTGTACAATGATTTATTGCTTGTCTTTGTCGACTAATACAGAAGGTAAAGAACTTTTTTTTTTTAATCGCATATATTAAATCGCAATATTGGTTAAAAAAATCGCAATTAGATTATTTTCCATAATCGTTCAGCCCTAATTTGGATCTGACAGCATTGTGCAGGAGAGACAGAGCTTTCTTGGTGTTTGTGAAGATAGGGTGCAGACAGCGATTGCGGAGCAGCGGGATGATTTACAACGCCAACTTTTGTTGAATTTATGAGAAATCTACAGACGCAAACAGACAATGTATAGTAAAATAATAATATTCTGAAATATCCCAAAATGACTTGATATTTAAATGACTACATAATATTGAATGATATTGAATGATATTTAAATGACTACACATTACCTAGTTGCATTAAGAATTCCTTTAATCTAATCATTCTGTACTTCAGACGCAAATGAACAAAACGAGCACACTATCTTGTGCTTCTAAACTTAACCATGGCCACAATCCATTGGGCCTTAAATTTCACTGCGCAAAACAGTTAAGAAATGTAACACTGTTACAGTACGTCGAACAAAACCACACAAGAATACTTGCAAAAACAGTCCTAATAGATTGGACGCTGTTAGGACTCTAGACAGTCGACTTCTTTTGCTTTGTTTTGTGTGCAGATTTGACTCAAAGGCTCAGTAAATACACTGTAAAAAATTTGGAGTAGGATTTACTTAAAAAAACCTTGCTAAACGATCTCACTCAGAAAATGCTAGTAAATTTACAAAGATTTTCCAAGTAAAAACCTAAACATATTTATCAGTAGCTTTAATTAGAAATCTTTAAGTTAAATTTACTTGGAATGTGGAATTAAGTAAACTTTACAAAAAATAAGTAATTTTAACTCGGCTTGTAAAAGGTTGATTAATACCGATTTCCTTTGCCTTTGTATTACACTTCACTAAAACAATTATCTTGAATTTTATTAGTCATTTATAGTATGTGCTTTACTTAGATCATTTAAGTAATTTATATATACATCATGTCAGACTTTAAGCCTTATGTGAATACAAACACCTCAATACTTGGTAGACAATACACAATGGTGGTAACATTTGATGGATCGTTTTTGTGTTTGAATGTGTCGTTTTAAGCAAAAAATTTACTCGATGTCACAAAATGGCAATTTACTAATACTGAAAACAAAAATCAATGATAAAACAGTGTAAATACAGCTGGAAACCAGTGACAAATGAACCTCATTAATTATTCAAGGTCCAGTGCATGATGGGAACCCCAGTATCAGAAAAGTTGAGTAATTTTTACTTAATTTTATTGAGTTGATATTACACTTTCATTTATACTCGCTTGAAATAAGTACTGATATGGAATTTACTTAGTTTTTTAAATTCTTGCTTGAACTAACTTTTTCAAGTAAATTACATTGGGTTTTTTCACTAGTATTTACTTAACCAAAAAATCATTTTTTACAGTGTAGTAAATGTCAGTTGGCTACTCATAGAAGATTTATTTGTTTGTCTTTTTATTATATTTCTTTCAGCTCCAGTGTATAAAGGTGCGCCACATCCTTACATCCTAAAACCCTAGTGCACTATATCTGTGACTAAACTATATACCAAATATGTTTTTTGGAACAACTACCTCTTTCTTGTGCATAATTAAATTATCTATCCATGCACATTTAATGTTGAAACTCTGTAACTGTCATAATAAGTTTAAAATATTGTCTATAGTAATCCATTATTGTAAGGCTTTTTGGATGCTAATTAGCTTCACTGATCACTGATGTTTATTGCTGAAATGAGATTTGAACATCATTTTAATAAGGCTGTGTGAAGGAAACCTATTTTAACTCAAGCCATTGATGAAAGAGAGTAGATTGACCTCTCGATGAAATTAATCACAGCTTTAATGATGTATTTTAGTTGTGCAGTTTTGCAGTTAGTCAAGCATAATCTCATTATTTATGGTAAATTTGATATTATGCCTGCAGGAGGATCAGAACTGAAAGAATCAAACTTCAAAGTGATGCTCAGTCTTTAGTCTGACAACACGACATATCTAGAGCACTTTTGTAGCATGAACAAATATTTTGCTTTTAATTTCTTTCTTTATTGAAATGTTTGCTCTGAGTTTAAGTGCAAACATAATATTGTGTATGTCTGTGTCAGTTTGTAACTGACCTGAAGTTGATGTGGCTTGTGTGGACATGAGCCTGGCAAATAAAGGGTTTAATATGGAAGCTTGTTTCTGCAACAGAATAAAACATTTTAATAGATAATTGTGACTTTTATCTTACAATTGCAAGTTGACATCTCGCAATTCTGACATTATAACACACAATTGTGACTTTAAATCACGGAATTCTGAGATAAAAAGTCATTATTGTGAAATAAAAGGTCGCAATTACCTTTTTTATTAAATAATCTGTGGCGGAAACAAGCTCCATGTTTTAACCCTTTATGACCTGCCATAGAACAATTCCACCAGAGTATATCTTTCTATTTATTTTTACTTGATGTCCTGTCATTCTTTTGAGAATTTTCATATGCCATACATCAAAATAATCCTTACTCTCCCATTTTGATGGCTATGTTTGTAATAAATCAATAGTAACTAGATAAATATCTCAAAAGTGCAATAAACAAAAAGAAAAACAATTTTTGTAATTTTTTTTACATATTTTATTCAATACAAAAAATGGATAAATGTCAACCTCAAACTTGTCAATGTGAAAAAAGTGCATAAAACAATTTAAAACTATACAGAATTGATTTGAACTGTTTACATAAATTGGTTTTTAAGATACACAAATTTTTACCCTCATTCAAAAAAATAAAGGGGGGGGGGGGGGGGGGTAAAAATGCCATGTAAAATATTCAATTACATTTGTGGTCAAACAGATAACATTTTGCTTTTGAATGTTGATTGAACATTGAATTGGTTAAAATATAAAATAAATAGACCCTTTCAGAACAATTGCTAATAAAATAAATATAAAATAAATAAAAAAGGTGGTGAGCAGACGAAAAGTTCAGCCTCATCGGACGCAATTAGTATTTCCAAAACCTCCGCGTCCGTGTACTTTCGTTTAGACATAACATTGCGTTATGTGCGCGTGCGCTTGTGTGTGTGTGTGTGTGTGTGCGAATGTGCTTGTATTTGCGAGTGTATAAACGAGAAAGAAATGAAGCAATGGTAAAAAGACAATAACGATAAGAAGGAACATAAAACAAGAGATTTCCACAACACATGTGCGAGAATTGCGTTCTTATTCTTCTACTTCTTGTTCAGTTCTCGCGCATGCGTCGTGGAAATCTCTTGAACTCTCGTCTCAGGCCCAGAAGGAAGAAAAGGAATAGTCGAATAAAGTAGTTTTTTTTTTTTTTTTTCTGCACAAAAAGTATTTTCGTCGCTTGATAAACTTATAGTTGAGCCACTGTAGTCACATAGAATATTTAAACATTTTCTTCAATGACTTTTTGGGCCGTCAAGTTTCGATCCCTTAGGCAGCCTATGTAGCAGTGATCCACCTCTCAGATTTAATCAAAAATATCTTAATTTGTGTTCCGAAGATGAACGAAGGCCTTACGGGGTTGGTACAGCATGGGGGTGAGTAATTAATGACTTAATTTCCATTTTCGGCTGAACTAACCCTTTAATAAAAATATACAAAAATTACAAAAGTATAACAAATTGCTCCAGACAGTTTGGAAAAACAAATCTTTTTGCATTTTGAATGTGTCTAGTCGAAATGGTAAAATAATTTATTGTGTGGTAGTGGGACATTGTGAACAAATGGGCATATTAGAATATTAAGGTGTGTGTGTGTGTACACAAATATGTTTTTGCTTTTGACAGTATATAAAATATTACCCGGAACACGCTGCTTTAATACATGTAGCCTTATGTAACTAGAAAGACTACTTTATAATATATAATTTTAAATAAAATTAAGAAAAACATCTTCATTCCTTCCCATCCCCACTAATATTTCTAACCTTATATATTCAGGTAATGTAAGCAAGCCAAACTGAGCCAAAGCTTCTGGCCTGGTTGCAAAGTAGTTGTAGAGTATTTGGCTACATCAATAGTAATGTATAAGATTGGCTTATACATTGAAATGTTCTAGCCGAAAAATGTTAGACAAGCTTTCTTCCCTTCTCCACCATGATGTGTATTCGCGCGATGTTGTTGGTTACCTAGTAACGACGACAATATTCCGTCAACTTCGTGTGTTCGCGCATCTATGTTGCCTAACGAACGCAATCTGGCCGAGAGATACGTGCTGACGGCAGGAAACTTCACTGTGTGCCTACGGCTCGTATACAACGTTATATATGAAGCTTGTAGGACAACTTGGTTGACGTTGCCTTTTCAGCGTGAGAAATACACGGTGTGGCGTGTGAGCATGTGAACTGGTTGGATTGCGTGTGTCTCTCACGGCCAATGCGTGAGACCTGAGAACCCTGTGTTATTGTGACGCACATCTGTTGTGTGACGCATTTTTTTTTACCTTAAAATAATGTTTCCAAAATCGTTTCATTAAGTCTAACTGGGTGAAAGGCACTTATGCCTCCGCGTTGCGGTCCTACATCTGCTATAACAGATCGGGTCGCATTTCTGTAGTTCTAATGAGACATAAGAAAACTACAAATTTGACTTGGTTTACGTCAAGTGTTAATTTAGTCATTATTTTGTTTTTAGTCGTTTCTGATGTCGCAATACAGCATACTTCATGCAACATACTCTACCTTGTCTGTGGACATTGTTCTTTTCTATCGCTGGATGCGACAGTAGGATGGGGTAGGCTAAGTTATTTACGACAGCGGTAATGAACAATTCCGCTTCCAACCTGTAGGGCGACCACAGAAGAAAGGTTACTTGGTGTTGCTTTAATAAATGAGCCAGTATTTATGAGGTCCAGTGCCTACAGGAAAAAAGCAGTTTTGTGCACGCACGTTTCAGATGTGATGATTCTGCAGCTGGAAGTCGTGCTGAGCGTGTGTGACAGACATTTTGAAACACTTTTTCTTGCTATTGCTACTGAATCATGCACTACAAAGTTACCCAACTCTTTTTGATTATCGCTGCCATTTCTGTTGTGTTTTTGGTCCACAGCGTTGACCTGAGCAGCACAGAGCATGAACACAGCAAGAGCTCAAAGAAGGTGAACTCATGGACTGATCTCCATCACATGACACTGCTATTGAGATCCAGTCAGAAGCATTTGAATCCTCAAATATAAACGAATTTACAGCATGCCTTTCAGTAATTATAGCATACTTATAAAGTGCATACATGTAGGAATAAGGGAACAATATGTAAAGTCTGGGGAATAAAGGGGTAACAACCAGGAAAATTAACAAATTATTTAGACCGTAAGTGTTTTAGAACTAAAGAGTACTTGTTCTACTAGTACTTGTTCTGCATAAGCAACAATTTTACGTTTGGGAGCAATTTAGCGAGAACACACACTTTAGTAATAATAGTGTACCAATAAATATAGGCTTTTTTAAAATCATGGGTTACATATCAGTGCATTTATACAGTAATGTTTTTTGATAGCAAAAGTGCACTAATTAGGTTTGGGCTTCCGTGTTTCAAGGCAAGTAAAACTAAGTCGTTGTTTTTGAATACTGGGGAAATATAACTTGTTCCATGTTACAGGGCAATACAGTAAAATAATGTGCTATCACTGACTCTGAAACTTTTATTTGAAATGTAAACGTAAGATTGTTACCTATCATAATAATTGTCGGTACACTTTATAGGTACACTAAAATTAGGCTGTACGTTTGTTTCACTTGCACAGTACTTTACAGACTGTAATCTACAGCGTTACCAAATTCTCCCATGTGGGCTGAGTCTCATCAAACTTTATTCATAAATTGATCAATTCTTTCAAAAGAGAATATCTACAGCAGTCACACATGCAGATTTTCACACTGAAATGTGCGATCTGTTTTCAGAGCTCATATCCGCTAACAGACTCTACCTGAATCTGGAAGTGTAATAACTCCACCTTACAATACTAAAAATATATCCGCACACATAATGTACACTCAAATACTATATAACATATTTTACATAACATACTACAATGTGGACTGTTAGGTATTAAGGTATCTCAAGCCTTAATATAATGAATTGCTTTAAAACTATGTATACAAGTGCTATGCAAACTGACTTGACTACATACATTTAGGAAAACCCGCCGTGACAGTAAGAGCTTCTCCTCATTAAGAGGGATGTATGTGTATCTGTGTGGGTGAACCTCACCCCCTGTCCTCCAGAGACACACTAGTGACTGATGCTAAAGGCTGCGGTCTTCAGCGTCTCATTAGCACACACAATTCCCAAGCCATCTGTCCGCGTTTGAGCCGGTGGACCCGCTGGCACATCAGATGGAGTACCAGAGTGAAGGGCACTGCAGGGATGCGGACCAAAATATTAATTTTGATCATTTGTTGGACGTTACATTTACATTAAGTTCAACATTTATGTACATTTGCTGTTTTCTGTGGTTCAAAACCTTGCTTTAAATCCCCAAACCAATAATGAATGCTTTTTCCAGGTTAAAGGAAGCATTGCAAGGCTCACGGGTAATTATAATGTTAATGAAGTTTTATGGACCTGTTCACCATCACTGTGAGAGCCAGGGTGAGGAATACAGAGATTTTCTTACAATACACGCAATGAGGTTTATAGCTTTGGGCGAGTAAAGAATAGCTAGTGCATACTGTATTTCCATAGAAAATTAGCCACACCACTTATTTGAGCTCCAGCAGGTCAAAATGTATTTTTTGAGAGAAAGAATTGCATCGGTGTGTCAAATTTTATTAAAAAATAAAAGATTCAAAGTATCATACGGTAAAACTAGCAAATTCTATACATCATAAAAGCAATATACAAACGATTTACACAGTAAGGATGAATTCTTATTAGCCATCGCTATTTCATGCAAGCTTGCCTCCCATCTACAGTAGGTGTGTGTTTGTGAAAGTGCATGTAAACATGAGTTAGTTGTGTCCTATAGTGATGCAGGGATGACCTCAAAACCTAGAGGACTAATTCACCACTGGTTCCTTGCAGATTTGAATGGGGTTTTTCAGTTTATGAGTAAACAAAACAAAAGTTGACGATACTTTGACTTTACTTTAAATTCAAAAATACAACCCAGTTTTCCTCAAAATGAGCATTATAATATAAATTGATCTCAATGAGCAGGCGGCGGAGAGACAAGTCTGAGGGACCGTCTGCAAAGGGCAGAACCTGAAAAGCGTTACTACAAAAATAGCCATTGACATCAGTGTTACACACTCAAGGCCGGACTTACCATTGGGCTTGACTGGGCTCAAGCCCATGGGCCCCGCCCAATAGGGGGCCCCCACCCGTTTACGTTTGATTTTTTTTTTTTTTTTTTTCAATATGTCAGTCATTTCATTTGTCATTTAAAGTTTGTTGGTTGGTCTAGCATTGTTACCTGGCCCTGCCCTGCAATGAAAAAAAATTAAAAAAAATTAAGTAGCTTATGTTTCAGATCTGTGGAATGGCTATAGCCTACCTATACGCTGACTTTTGATATATTTATGAGATGCGCTCCAGTTCACGTGCCGGCGCCTCCGTGTCGTGATTATCTATAATTGTCTGCTTTTACTTCTTATTTATTAAATACAGGCAATTGGTTTATGAAACGGATTAAAATCAAGATAAAATTAATACAAAACGAAATTCACTTTAAAGAAGGCTTTGCGCTTTTCTGTTTGAGGTCTGTGAAAGTTTTAAAGCAGTCTTTTAGCGCTCGCATCCGTAACGGAGAACTGTCACGTCTTTAATTTTGTTTTTGGTGAACATGTGAAATATCTGAGAGAGCCAGTATGCATTCGAGGGATATATTCACAACATAATGTGAAATCGAGTATGATGGAATATTTTCATAAAAATTAAAGCTAAAGCCTATTGTCCAGCGCAAGCTGCTGCCGCCTCATACGCTGAACATTCAACTGGGAAACACAAATTGAGGAACAGCTGTGTTCGTGCACAGCAGGGTAAGTGAATGTGAAAATAAATCTAATATTTATAAATCAAACTGCTTATCCATAAATCTTGTGGAATAACACTAACACCGGGAGAGCCACGATCGGATTGGGTTAAAGTTACTCAGTCAGGACTGTGTAGGCAGTCGATTAACAAAATGCTAAAATAAATTTTAAAGTATGTCAGTGAGCCTCCGTCTCGTCTTTAATCATTTTATTTTATTTCGTTAAAATATATGCATTATGAACAAAGAACCGTCATTATTTCCAAGCTAGGTGTTTTTGTCAATCCTTTCTTCATTTAGTAGTGAATGGGGTCTCCCACTGCTTGATCACGCCCATCATTTCTCCCCTTGCTTTAAGATTTTCAGGAAGGAAAAAAATTCACTCCCCCATCCAAACTTTGAGGATACCGGGTATCAGATTTGCACAATCCATACACACATCGCTTTGGCATGTTTCCCTCGCTCGAAATCTTGCCAGAACCTCCCGTGCCTAGTTACGGTTGCTAAACCATGATTGGCCAGTGGCGGTTTT
>NW_024121210.1:33388774-33516332 GCF_016745375.1 Pimephales promelas | reverse complement strand
GAACAGGGAATAACGCTCGGAATTGCACGCTTACAGTGTAACAAGACTTCGCAAGGGACACAGGGAAAACTCAGGCTTAAATAAGGAACTCAATAACCAATAATGAAACACAGCTGAACATAATGAAACACAAAGAGTCCATGGGGAAACAAACATGGGGAGAGGGTGCCTCTAGTGGCTCTCGAGGGCACCACGGCTGCTGATCGTCAATAACCCCCCTCTAAGGAGCGGCTTCCAGACGCTCCTAAGAGCTCCGGGGGAGGTCAACGGGGGCTGGGATGGAGGGCCAGGCCCATGGAGAGGCAGGAGGCCAGGCACATGGAGAGGCCTGGGGCCGTGGAGCGTGGGTGACCAGGAAGGAGCAGGACGTGATGGCGCCAGGGCAGAGCAGACACAGGCGAGGTCCATGACAGCCTCGCCTCCATGGCCCTCACGGACTCAGAGGTCCATGTCAGGATCACCTCCATGCGCCCCACAGAGTACTTACTGCCCCCCCCAAAAATACTTGGGGAATTCAGGGAGGAGCCTCTGGGTGGTGAACTGGTACAGAAAAGGCCTCCCGGAGCTTGAGGGTGCAGGCAGAGCGAGGCGCAGAGGCGGGGCCGCAGAGCGAGGCGCAGAGGCGGGGCCGGCAGAGCGAGGCGCAGAGGCGGGCCGGCAGAGCGAGGCGCAGAGGCGGGGCCGGCAGAGCGAGGCGCAAGAGGCGGGACCGGCAGAGCGAGGCGCAGAGGCGGGGCCGGCAGGGCGAGGCGCAGAGGCGGGGCGGCAGGGCGAGGCGCAGAGGCGGGGCCGGCAGGGCGAGGCGCAGAGGCGGGGCCGCAGGGCGAGGCGCAGAGGCGGGGCCGGCAGGGCGAGGAGTTCTGGGCACGCTCACCGGGGCCTGGCGAACCAAACGAGTCCTCCTTCTCCTCCTGCGGCGGCGCGTCACAGGGCTAGACACACTCGCTGGGCTGGACAACTCACTCACTTGAAGAGGAGATGCAGCGCTCACTTGAAGAGGAGATGCAGCGCTCACTTGAAGAGGAGATGCAGCGCTCACTTGAAGAGGAGATTCAGCGCTCACTTGAAGAGGAGATGCAGCGCTCACTTGAAGAGGAGATGCAGCGCTCACTTGAAGAGGAGATGCAGCGCTCACTTGAAGAGGAGATGCAGCGCTCACTTGAAGAGGAGATGCAGCGCTCACTTGAAGAGGAGATGCAGCGCTCACTTGAAGAGGAGATGCAGCGCTCACTTGAAGAGGAGATGCAGCGCTCACTTGAAGAGGAGATGCAGCGCTCACTTGAAGAGGAGATGCAGCGCTCACTTGAAGAGGAGATGCAGCGCTCACTTGAGGAGATGCAGCGCTCACTTGAGGAGATGCAGCGCTCACTTGAGGAGATGCAGCGCTCACTTGAGGAGATGCAGCGCTCACTTGAGGAGATGCAGCGCTCACTTGAGGAGATGCAGCGCTCACTTGAAGAGGAGATGCAGCGCTCACTTGAAGAGGAGATGCAGCGCTCACTTGAAGAGGAGATGCAGCGCTCACTTGAAGAGGAGATTCAGCTCTCACTTGAAGAGGAGATTCAGCGCTCACTTGAAGAGGAGATTCAGCGCTCACTTGAAGAGGAGATTCAGCGCTCACTTGAAGAGGAGATTCAATTACTTGAACTGAAGACTCACTGGACAGACTAAATTCAACACTGGACACACTTGATTCACTCGGCTCAGCACTTGACTCACTTGACTCGGCACTCGATTCACTCAGCTCGCTATTTGACTCACTTGATTCACTCAGCTCGGCACTTGACTCACTCGAGTCGGCTGGCACGCGCTCAAACTCCGGTTCGACCCGCGACACCTCCGCTGTCTTAGGAACAGCACTTTTAACAGGGCCAGTGCGGGATACGGGCTCGAGGGGTCCGACATGATGAGTGGTTTTGGCAGGAACGATATGCTTAGAAGCTCCTCTGACGGTCCTTAAGGGAGGATCAAACAGTTTAGCGAGTTGAGGCTTATGCGGCGTGCGGAGTGAGTGAGAGAAATCCGCCGCATACGAAACTCCCCGGCGCAGGGAAAAGAGCAGTTCCTCGAGACCCTCCTTTTCTGCGGGGAGTTCAAAAGCCTTTCTGAACAGGGCGGTAAACACGTCGAAAGGAGGAAACGACATCCGACCTGGTTCCCAAAACGTGCCTGCCCACTCCAGAGCCTTTCCAGTCAACAGTGAGCAGATGAAAGAAACGCGGTCGGTATCCGAGGCGTATAACTGGGGCTGATGTTTCATATATAAACTGCACTGCTGAAGAAATCCTTCACACGCTTCAGGTGAGCCATTAAACTTCTCGGGAAACGGCGTACTGGAATTACTGCATGCGGTACTCACACTGGGTTGCGGTGGAACAGGTGCAGCGGGGGTTTGGGCTTGATTAGCCGCTGTGCTTGAGCTCTGCGGAGACCATGATTGCACGGAGCTAGCTAGTTCCTCGAGGAGAGAAGTTAGTCTCGCCAGCTGAGAACTATGAGAGGCTAGCATTGAAGAGCGGGTCTTGACCACGGCGGATAGATGCAGAAAGTCTGCTGGATCCTCGTTTGGCGAAGTCTTCTGTAACGTACGGACAGAGACGGTCGGATCCATGTGCAGCACTTTATTAAAACAGGCAGACATGAAAACTAGCAAACACTTAAACAAAGGGGCAATCCAGAAACTCGTGGTCAAAACAGGCAATGGTCGAGGCAGGCAGCACAGGTTCGTGAACAGTCCAGGAAACAGGCAAGGGTCAAGAGTCCAGGGAAACACGGAGACACAGAACAGGGAATAACGCTCGGAATTGCACGCTTACAGTGTAACAAGACTTCGCAAGGGACACAGGGAAAACTCAGGCTTAAATAAGGAACTCAATAACCAATAATGAAACACAGCTGAACATAATGAAACACAAAGAGTCCATGGGGAAACAAACATGGGGAGAGGGTGCCCTCTAGTGGCTCTCGAGGGCACCACGGCTGCTGATCGTCACACATACTAATAAATAGTTAAAAAAATCATACATTGTGATTTCTGCATTTTTTTTTTTTTTTTTTGATTATGTCTCTCACAGTGGACATGCACCTAAGATGACAGAATTGGTTCAAAGTTAGAGTTGGAAACATCTTGAAAAGAAAATAGGCTTTTTCCATGAATGTCTTAGTAGGCCAATACATTTTATCATTCATATTTCAAATTTAAGGATTCATTATTTTGATATATCGCTTGCATTGGAACAAACACCTTAACATCTTAGTTGATTAGTTTATTGACAAAACACTATATTTGAGCAGAAACTGCTAACAAAAGTTTATTTTATGTCTATTTTAGAGTAAAAACTTTATAATCTATCCAAAACTAGTCAAGGAAATGTTGTCTTTTATTTCGAATACAGACACTAACGTTATTATATATCGATTAGAACAAAGCACAGGTGCATTTGCAATGCCGAGGGATTTTACATGATTTATTCAGGTAGATTCCATGAAAGAAATCAACCCTATAACTACTCAAAATGTAAAATTGTTACCATAATTTTTTTAATTAAAAATAGCAGTAACATTTTTTTTTACAGTGTACTTTTGTTATTGTTTTGTTATAGTTTTGTAAAACAGAATATACTATCAATCGCCTTAAAAAATTATTTTCACCATGTTTTATGGAATAAAATGTTATATAAATCAGGCTAGGAATAATATATTTACATATCCCTTTGTAAATGTCTTCATAATATAACTAGGTACAAGACTGGTCATTTTGAGAATCACGTTGTCAGAAAATGCTATCAGCCTTTGAGATTGCACATTTAGAGTTAAATCCCCCATTTACTTTAATGATGTATTTTAGCTGTGCAGTTTTGCAGTTAGTCAAGCATAATCTCATTATTTATGATAAATTTGATATTATGCCTGCAGGAGGATCAGAACTGAAAGAATCAAACTTCAAAGTGATGTTCAGTCTTTAGTCTGACAACACGACATATCTAGAGCACTTTTGTAGCATGAACAAGTATTTTGCTTTTAATTTCTTTCTTTATTGAAATGTTTGCTCTGAGTTTAAGTGCAAACATAATATTGTGTATGTCTGTGTCAGTTTGTAACTGACCTGAAGTCGATGTGGCTATGTGTGGACATGAGCCTGGCAAATAAAGGGTTTAATATGGAAGCTTGTTTCTGCAACAGAATAAAACATTTTAATAGATAATTGTGACTTTTATCTTACAATTTCAAGTTTACATCTTGCAATTCTGACATTATAACACGCAATTGCGACTTTAAATCACGCAATTCTGAGATAAAAAGTCATTATTGTGAAATAAAAGGTCGCAATTACCTTTTTTATTAAATAATCTGTGGCGGAAACAAGCTCCATGTTTTAACCCTTTATGACCTGCCATAGAACAATTCCACCAGAGTATATCTTTCTATTTATTTTTACATGATGTCCTGTCATTCTTTTGAGAATTTTCATATGCCATACATCAAAATAATCATTACTCTCCCATTTTGATGGCTATGTTTGTAATAAATCAATAGTAACTAGATAAATATCTCAAAAGTGCAATAAACAAAAAGAAAAACAATTTTTGTAATTTTTTTTGTACATATTTTATTCAATACAAAAAATGGATAAATGTCAACCTCAAACTTGTCAATGTGAAAAAAGTGCATAAAACAATTTAAAACTATACAGAATTGATTTGAACTGTTTACATAAATTAGTTTTTAAGATACACAAATTTTTACCCTCATTCAAAAAAAAAAAAAAAAAGGGGGGGGGGGTAAAATGCCATGTAAAATATAAAATATTCAATTACATTTGTGGTCAAACAGATAACATTTTGCTTTTGAATGTTGATTGAACATTGAATTGGTTAAAATATAAAATAAATAGACCCTGTCAGAACAATTGCTAATAAAATAAATATAAAATAAATAAAAAAGGTGGTGAGCAGACCGCCTCATCGGACGCAATTAGTATTTCCAAAACCTCCGTGTCCGTGTACTTTCATTTAGACATAACGTTGCATGCGTGCCCTGTGCGCGTGCGCTTGTGTGTGTGTGTGTGTGTGTGTGTGTGTGCGAATGTGCTTGTATTTGCGAGTGTATAAACAAGAAAGAAATGAAGCAATGGTAAAAAGACAATAACGATAAGAAGGAACATAAAACAAGAGATTTCCACAACACATGTGCGAGAATTGCGTTCTTATTCTTCTACTTCTTGTTCAGTTCTCGCGCATGCGTCGTGGAAATCTCTTGAACTCTCGTCTCAGGCCCAGAAGGAAGAAAAGGAATAGTCGAATAAAGTAGTTGTTTTTTTTCTGCACAAAAAGTATTTTCGTCGCTTGATAAACTTATAGTTGAGCCACTGTAGTCACATAGAATATTTAAACATTTTCTTCAATGACTTTCTGGGCCGTCAAGTTTCGATCCCTTAGGCAGCCTATGTAGCAGTGATCCACCTCTCAAATTTCATCAAAAATATCTTAATTTGTGTTTCGAAGATGAACGAAGGCCTTACGGGGTTGGTACAGCATGGGGGTGAGTAATTAATGACTTAATTTCCATTTTCGGGTGAACTATCCCTTTAATAAAAATATACAAAAATTACAAAAGTATAACAAATTGCTCCAAACAGTTTGGAAAAACAAATCTTTTTGCATTTTGAATGTGTCTAGTCGAAATGGTAAAATAATTTATTGTGTGGTGGTGGGACATTGTGAACAAATGGGCATATTAGAATATTAAGGTGTGTGTGTGTGTGTGTGTGTGTGTACACAAATATCTTTTTGCTTTTGACAGTATATAAAATATTACCCGGAACACGCTGCTTTAATACATGTAGCCTTATGTAACTAGAAAGACTACTTTATAATATATAATTTTAAATAAAATTAAGAAAAACATCTTCATTCCTTCCCATCCCCACTAATATTTATAATCTTATATATTCAGGTAATGTAAGCAAGCCAAACTGAGCCAAAGCTTCTGGCCTGGTTGCAAAGTAGTTGTAGAGTTTTTGGCTACATCATTGGCTTATACATTGAAATGTTCTAGCCGAAAAATGTTAGACAAGCTTTCTTCCCTTCTCCACCATGATGTGTATTCGCGCGATATTGTTGGTTACCTAGTAACAACGACAATGTTCCGTCAACTTCGTGTGTTCGCGCATCTATGTTGCCTAACGAACGCAATCTGGCCGAGAGATACGTGCTGGCGGCAGGAAACTACGGCTCGTATACAACGTTATATATGAAGCTTGTAGGACAACTTGGTTGACGTTGCCTTTTCAGCGTGAGAAATACACGGTGTGGCGTGTGAGCATGTGAACTGGTTGGATTGCGGGTGTCTCACGGCCAATGCGTGAGACCTGAGAACCCTGTGTTATTGTGACGCACATCTGTTGTGTGACGCATTTTTTTTACCTTAAAATAATGTTTCCAAAATCGTTTCATTAAGTCTAACTGGGTGAAAGGCACTTATGCCTCCGCGTTGCGGTCCTACATCTGCTATAACAGATCGGGTCGCATTTCTGTAGTTCTAATGAGACATAAGAAAACTACAAATTTGACTTGGTTTACGTCAAGTGTTAATTTAGTCATTATTTTGTTTTTGATCGTTTCTGAATATAGCAATACAGCATACTTCATGCAACATACTCTACCTTGTCTGTGGACATTGTTCTTTTCCATCGCTGGATGCGACAGTAGGATGGGGTAGGCTAAGTTATTTGCGACAGCGGTAATGAACAATTCTGCTTCCAACCTGTAGGGCGACCACAGAGGAAAAGTTACTTGGTGTTGCTTTAATAAATGAGCCAGTATTTATGAGGTCCAGTGCCTACAGGAAAAGCAGTTTTGTGCACGCACGTTTCAGATGTGATGATTCTGCAGCTGGAAGTCGTGCTGAGCGTGTGTGACAGACATTTTGAAACACTTTTTCTTGCTATTGCTACTGAATCATGCACTACAAAGTTACCCAACTCTTTTTGATTATCGCTTCCATTTCTGTTGTGTTTTTGGTCCACAGCGTTGACCTGAGCAGCATAAAGCATGAACACAGCAAGAGCTCAAAGAAGGTGAACTCACATGGACTGATCTCCATCACATGACACTGCTATTGAGATCCAGTCAGAAGCATTTGAATCCTCAAATATAAAACGAATTTACAGCATGCCTTTCAGTAATTATAGCATACTTATAAAGAGCATACATGTTGGAATAAGGGAACAATATGTAACGTCTGGGGAATAAAGGGGTAACAACCAGGAAAATTAACAAATTATTTAGACCGTGTTTTAGAACTAAAGAGTACTTGTTCTACTAGTACTTGTTCTGCATAAGCAACAATTTTACGTTTGGGAGCAATTATAGCGAGAACACACACTTTAGTAATAATAGTGTACCAATAAAAATAGGCTTTTTTAAAATCATGGGTTACATATCAGTGCATTTATACATTAATGTTTTTTGATAGCAAAAGTGCACTAATTAGGTTTGGGCTTCCGTGTTTCAAGGCAAGTAAAACTAAGTCGTTGTTTTTGAATACTGGGCGAAATATAACTTGTTCCATGTTACAGGGCAATACAGTAAAATAATGTGCTATCACTGACTCTGAAACTTTTATTTGAATTGGAAACGTAAGATTGTTACCTATAATAATAATTGTCGGTACACTTTATAGGTACACTAAAATTAGGGTGTACATTTGTTTCACTTGCAGAGTACTTTACAGACTGTAATCTACAGCGTTACCAAATTCTCCCATGTGGGCTGAGTCTCATCAAACTTTATTCATAAATTGATCAATTCTTTCAAAAGAGAATATCTACAGCAGTCACACATGCAGATTTTCACACTGAAATGTGCGATCTGTTTTCAGAGCTCATATCCGCTAACAGACTCTACCTGAATCTGGAAGTGTAATAACTCCACCTTACAATACTAAAAATATATCCGCACACATAATGTACACTCAAATACTATATAACATATTTTACATAACATACTACAATGTGGACTGTTAGGTATTAAGGTATCTCAAGCCTTAATATAATGAATTGCTTTAAAACTATGTATATAAGTGCTATGCAAACTGACTTGACTACATACATTTAGGAAAACCCGCCGTGACAGTAAGAGCTTCTCCTCATTAAGAGGGTATGTGTATCTGTGTGGGTGAACCTCACCCCCTGTCCTCCAGAGACACACTAGTGACTGATGCTAAAGGCTGCGGTCTTCAGCGTCTCATTAGCACACACAATTCCCAAGCCATCTGTCCGCGTTTGAGCCGGTGGACCCGCTGGCACATCAGATGGAGTACCAGAGTGAAGGGCACTGCAGGGATGCGGACCAAAATATTCATTTTGATCATTTGTTGGACGTTACATTTACATTAAGTTCAACATTTATGTACATTTGCTGTTTTCTGTGGTTCAAAACCTTGCTTTAAATCCCCAAACCAATAATGAATGCTTTTTCCAGGTTAAAGGAAGCATTGCAAGGCTCACGGGTAATTATAATGTTAATGAAGTTTTATGGACCTGTTCACCATCACTGTGAGAGCCAGGGTTAGGAATACAGAGATTTTCTTACAATACACGCAATGAGCTTTATAGTTTTGGGCGAGTAAAGAATAGCTAGTGCATACTGTATTTCCATAGAAAATTAGCCACACCACTTATTTGAGCTCCAGCAGGTCAAAATGTATTTTTTGAGAGAAAGAATTGCATCGGTGTGTCACATTTTATTAAAAAATAAAAGATTCAAAGTATCATACGGTAAAACTAGCAAATTCTATACATCATAAAAGCAATATACAAACGATTTACACAGTAAGGATGAATTCTTATTAGCCATCGCTATTTCATGCAAGCTTGCCTCCCATCTAGGTGTGTGTTTGTGAAAGTGCATGTAAACATGAGTTAGTTGTGTCCTATAGTGGTGCAGGGATGACCTCAAAACCTAGAGGACTAATTCACCACTGGTTCCTTGCAGATTTGAATGGGGTTTTTCAGTTTATGAGTAAACAAAACAAAAGTTGACGATACTTTGACTTTACTTTAAATTCAAAAATACAACCCAGTTTTCCTCAAAATGAGCATTATAATATAAATTGATCTCAATGAGCAGGCGGCGGAGAGACAAGTCTGAGGGACCGTCTGCAAAGGGCAGAACCTGAAAGCGTTACTACAAAAATAGCCATTGACGTCAGTGTTACACACTCAAGGCCGGACTTACCATTGGGCTTGACTGGGCTCAAGCCCATGGGCCCCGCCCAATAGGGGGCCCCCACCCTTTTACGTTTGATTTTTTTTTTTTTTAATATGTCAGTCATTTCATTTGTCATTTAAAGTTTGTTGGTTGGTCTAGCATTGTTACCTGGCCCTGCCCTGCAATGAAAAAAAAAAAAAAATTAAGTAGCTTATGTTTCAGATCTGTGGAGTGGCTATAGCCTACCTATACGCTGACTTTCGATATATTTATGAGATGCGCTCCAGTTCACGTGCCGGCGCCTCCGTGTCGCGATTATCTATAATTGTCTGCTTTTACTTCTTATTTATTAAATCCAGGCAATAGGTTTATGAAATTGATTAAAATCAAGATAAAATTAATACAAAACGAAATTCACTTTAAAGAAGGCTTTGCGCTTTTCTGTTTGAGGTCTGTGAAAGTTTTAAAGCAGTCTTTTAGTGCCGCTTCAGAGCGCTCGCATCCGTAACGGAGAACTGTCACGTCTTTAATTTTGTTTTTGGTGAACATGTGAAATATCTGAGAGAGCCAGTATGCATTCGAGGGATATATTCACAACATAATGTAAAATCGAGTATGGAATATTTTCATAAAAATTAAAGCTAAAGCCTATTGTCCCAGCGCAAGCTGCTGCCGCCTCATACGCTGACCATTCAACTGGGAAACACAAATTGAGGAACAGCTGTGTTCGTGCACAGCAGGGTAAGTGAATGTGAAAATAATCTAATATTTATAAATCAAACTGCTTATCCATAAATCTTGTGGAATAACACTAACACCGGGAGAGCCACGATCGGATTGGGTTAAAGTTACTCAGTCAGGACTGTGTAGGCAGTCGATTAACAAAATGCTAAAATAAATTTTAAAGTATGTCAGTGAGCCTCCGTCTCGTCTTTAATCGTTTTATTTTACGTTAAAATATATGCATTATGAACAAAGAACCGTCATTATTTCCAAGCTAGGTGTTTTTGTCAATCCTTTCTTCATTTAGTAGTGAATGGGATCTCCCACTGCTTGATCACGCCCATCATTTCTCCCCTTGCCTTTAAGATTTTCAGGAAGGAAAAAAAATTCACTCCCCCATCCAAACTTTGAGGATACCGGGTTTCAGATTTGCACAATCCATACACACATCGCTTTGGCATGTTTCCCTCGCTCGAAATCTTGCCAGACCTCCCGTGCCTAGTTACGGTTGCTAAACCATGATTGGCCAGTGGCGGTTTTCGGGCGTGGCTTAGCAAAGGGTCAATTGTTTTTTCACATCTGTACAGTCAGGTAGTCGTCCCCACAGCTGTATTTTGTTGGACGGATGTACCTCTCCTCATGCATATGAAAATGCAGTGGAGGATAGACTGATTTTGGAAGGTTAAAATCATTATATTTTGTATATTATATTATATATATATATATATGTTAGGGCCGGGTATTGAGACAAATTTCACAATTTGATTCGATTTCGATTCGATTACGATTCGATTCAATATCGATTATTTTGGATATCAGTTACAATAAATGGCCATTTTTCTCAAGGGAATCAAATCTCTTAACTAATGCTGTAAACTATGGGAGTCTAGTTGTAGCCTATAGGCTTCATTAGCCTAATATGAAGGTAATACTGAACTCTTTTTACACTTTTATTTATTTTTATAATAAGAAGATCATATGAAATATAAACATTTAAATGGTGGCTGTCATAAAAACTTGCCAGATTGATTCAAATATGCATTAAATATTGATAACATTTAGATTATAATGCATATGTAATATGGTGTATATATTTAGCAAAATGCTCCTCTCTAGAGTTATTTTTTCTAGCTGACTAACGAGTTTATGTGGGTTTTCTGAGGTAAATATGACGATACATGACATTGATTACAAGCTGTTTAACTGACGTCTTTCTACGTTTGAAACGCTTATTGAGCGAATCAATGTGACATGATAGGGATTTAGATAAGCTGTACTCTATCTTTAACACACTTTCAGATGCTCATTCATGTTTATTTGGCGCTGTAACTGGTATTATCAAGCCGGAAGAGAGATCAGCGCTGCTGCTTCTCCAGAGCGATCTCACGCCACAGCGACAAAACGCTATTTATGTTTTTGAATTTCTAAAGAAAATGAACGTAATTTGAAATTTGAGACTTTGTTTCATATCAATAGTAAAAAAGGACAAAGATTATTGCGATTTTTTGGATGTGCGCAGCCGCAATACAATGATCCATTCATTCAAATGAAACAGGATGACTAATCGATCCTTGAGATTTAAGAATCGATATCGGTTCGTAAAAATGAGAATCGATTAATATCGAGAAATCGATATTTATTACCCAGCCCTAATATATATATATATATATATATATATATATAGCTAAGAACTTATATAGACTCATTACCAAAATTAGAATATTGTGAAAAGGTTTTCATAAGCTGTAAGCCATGATCATCACAATTATAACATATAAAGGCTTGACATATCTCACTTTGCATGTAATGAGTCTATGTATAGTAATACCTCCTTTTAAGTTGAATTACTGAAATAAATTAACTTTTACACAATAGATTTTTTTTGTTCTCTTTCCTTCACAATTTGCTTTACCCTTTAGTTGCTCATAATAATCAATCTCTTTCTGAATAGAGGCAGTGTGCTCTTTATTCTCAGTCCGCAGAAAGGCTTTGTGTTCCTCTTTAAGCGCAGAGCAGCGTCGGTGTGAATCCTCGTGAGGGTTAATGCGTTCCCACTTCAGGCGGTTTAGTGCTCAGGTCAGTTATGCAGACATAATATTTGATATTCCTGGAGCACTCCAGCATGAAACTCCCACATAACTCTCAAAAACGCAGCCATTACACCAAACACCACAGAACAGTAAAGCTGATCATAGTTGCAATATGTGCATTAGATCAGTAATATATGCTGATTAAGACTAAAGATACGCTAACAGCAATGAGCGTGACCCATTAACTATTCAAAGGCTTTGACTAAACACTAACAAAAAGATGTTGTAGAAAAGCACTTTCATGATGCTGTCTGTGATGAATGCTGATGAAGCCTTATTTTTTTTTTATTACTTTTATACTGTTATTCTTAATACTTTATTTTGCACAGCCCTGATATAAAGGATGTGTACTTTATTCTTCCCCCCTAACATGAATAGTTTGAGCTGTATTGAGCTGTTATTAGTCATTTAATGTCAATACAGATATTCAGTGGCTCATAATTTTTTTTTTATTCCCTCCCAGCTTTAAATGGTTTACTGACAAAAAACCTCTGAGAGAAAAATGAGAATTTTATTAGAATCTTTGAGATTTATTCAGTGTCAAATATTCTAAAGTATGAGTTTGCTGTTTGGACTGCCAGATGAAGCTGTGACTGCGTTTAGCATGAGTTTGTCTGAGCACTGTTCAGTTTAACACTGTGTGATTGTCATTTCCACGCTCTTACTTGCCATTAGTTGGGGAAATAGCCAGCTGTTCACCGTTTGTTGTAGCTTTGGGTCTCGTAGTAAAAGGCCTTCTCCCTGGTGAACACTGAGAGCATTCAGCACTCTTATACCGTGTTTGACTAATGCATTCCTCTCATGTGAACGATTGCCTAACAGCACATTATGATTCATACAGTGATTATTTCTATAGACAGCCTAATATTATAAGCTGTGGGAGATATTATTAGTGCTTGTGAAACAGAATAATTGATGTTGCGGCGCTGCAGTCATTAGCATCATTGCACTAAATTCTGGTTCTTTGCAGTTCATCATCAGTCCTTTTACACTTTTATTATCCAAAACTGCCTAAGGATTTATTTTTGATATGTGCTGCTGTTGTAAGACCTTGGAGTACGACATTAATGTTGCATGAATGTTGATTTATATTCATGTATGAATTGGTCATACAGTTTGTTCTGGGTTGTTCTATGCAATACAATGATAATGCACTGACTGACAGGTGCAAACAGCAGTCTTTTTTAATCCTTATCCTTAATTATTTTTATATTTAAAAGTGATGATAGTGATTACAGCCACAAGCCTTTTCGGATATGATCCGATAAGCTTTACAGATGTGACAGTCGTCTTACAAATGCCCTTCTCCTCAGTTTGGCCAGGTATCAAGCTGTGGAAAGAGACCAGGATGTCGTGAACTTTGCCCATTTCGGAATTATAAAGGTCAACTGAGCTATTCACTTTCACAGTGTTTGTTACTTTGTAAAATCTTCATCATTCCTGCAAGGATGAAAGAACATTTACTTAAATTTCTGCCCTGTGGCAAAACATGGGCAAGTGCATTTTAGACCAAACATTGGAGTGGCAATTGAGTGTGACTATCCCATGCAGGTCCCAGTACAGAACACCACTTATGCTGGTGACTAGTGGAGATGGATTTTTCAGCAGGGATAGCCTTGGGTTTTGCTCTGAAATGCATTTTCAGATGCTAGACGTGGTGTGTGCAGTTGCGGAACAAGACTGGTGGCCAAGTAAACTTTAGGGGGTCCATTAAGTGTGAAGGAATGTCATGTGTAATACTTACTTAGTTTTCACTGTTTTGACCCATGTAACATTGTATTCTAATTAGGGGCTGTCAGTTAAACGCGTTATTAACAGCGTTAACGCAAACCCATTTTAACAGCGTCATTTTTTTAGCGCACGATTAACAGTCTTTTGACCTTTTGCGAGTTGGCAAAATAGTAGGTTAATGTGACGTTTTTTTTTTTTTTTTTGATTGTTTTTTGTTTTTTAATTTAACAGTCAGACATACATACAAACAAACCAACATAGTGCAGTAGTGAGCAATCTTGTAAATCCATAATTCCAGCAGTGGCAAGAGTGATTTAAGTGTTTGATCTAAGTGTGAGTGGGTGTGAGTGTGGGTATGTGTATTTGTGTGTATGCGTAAACAAAGTAACCATTTATTATTTATTACCATTGTCATTACCATCACCATCCCACTCCCCACTACCATCATACTGCCCATATTGTGTTGGTAGATTTTTATTTCCTTTTTTTTTTTTTTTTTTTTTTTTTTTTTTTTTTTTTTAATTGTTTGCCCACAATAGAAAATAATTTACATTTACAGAATCAAAACAAAGTTCTATTTGTATTACAAGGTGTACACAACATAAAAGACAGTAATAATTGAAAAAAAATTAAAATAACTACACATAAACAAGGTCACATTGACTTAGCATCCTTTAGATTGGAAGTTAAGGGAGTTCCTTTATATAATCCCAAAGGGAGGACCATATGGACCAAAATCTGTCAGATTTTTTATGTTTATCGTAAGTGAGCTTTTCAAGTGGTAACCATGCAGCGATTTGTAATATCCACATTTTGAAGGATGGAGCCTGCGATGCAGACCAAAGTAACAAAATGCATTTTTTAGCAAAGTATACCAGTATCACAAATAGTGTTACTGCATCTTTTTTAAACAGAATGTTCACATTGAGATTTAATAGATACAAAGCTGGGGTCATATCGAAATGTAGTCCAAGAAGGTCTTCCATTACACTATGTACTTTCTTCCAGTATGACAAAATTATGTCACAGTGCCAAAAACAATGCATGAATGTACCTTTATCCTTATTGCACTTGAAACACAAGCCTGTAGCGTTGGTAAACATCTTCTTAATACGCATCGGCGTAAGATATATTCTATTAAAGAATTTGAAATTGAGCTCATGGATCCCAAGGGAGGTGCATTTAGGGTACACATTCTCACATACAACAGTCCAGTCATTCTCTTCAATGTTTTGACCAATGTCCTTCTCCCAGACTTCCTTCAGTCCCAGTAAGGTAGAGGTGCAATTACTAGACAAGATGTCATATGTCCTTGATATCGATCCCTTTAGACAGATGGGATTTAATAAAATGTCTTCAATCTCTGTTATGTCCATTCTTAACTCTCCTTTGTCTGTCTTTAGATTAAGAAAATGTCGCAACTGAAGATATTTGTAAAAATTTGACTTTGATAGTTTATATTGCTCCACAATCTGTTGGAAAGACTTTAGAGTTCCCTCTGAGTATAGACAAGAAATCTGAGAGATTCCCAGTTTCAGCCATGACGAAAGCCCAATATTTTGTAATGTTAAAGGGAAATCAGGGTTGAAAGATAGTGGAGAAGATAGGGAAAGAAAGGCTGGTATTCTAAAATATGACTTAATATCTATCCAGGCTCGAAGAGTGTTTGATATGGTATAGTGTTCCGAAATATTTTTAAGCTTTGTATAGTTCTTAACAAATGGTAAAAATCTAATTGGTAGTGGAGAGCAAGTTGCTGCTTCTATATTATACCAGATAGAATTGGTCCTCTCACTACACCAACTAATCATATTTTTAATCTGGGCTGCCCAAAAATATAACTGAAGATTTGGCAAAGCAATTCCACCTTTGTCCTTTGGCTTCATAAGTTTGGACAATTTGATCCGAGGCATTTTATTGTTCCAAATAAACTTTAAAAGGTGCTTATTGAAGTCTTTGAAAAATGAACTTTTTAAATAACTAGGAATAGATTGAAATAAATATAAAAGCTTGGGAAGGATATTCATTTTAATTACATTTATTCTCCCTAGAAATGAAATCGGAAGTGAACACCACGTTTTCAAATTGACCTTGATTTTTTCTATAAGAGGGTTATAATTATTTTTTACAAGATCGTTAAGTGAAGCTGTGATAAAAATACCAAGATATCTAAAGCCGTCGTGTGAAATTTGGAAAGGGGAGATTAATTTTAGGTGGTCTAAAGAGGGGATATTTAAAGGTAATGCAATGGATTTCGAGAGATTTATTTTATAGCCAGAGAGACTACTATAGTAAGAAATACATTCCAACAATACAGGAATAGACTGGTCTGGTTTAAACATAAATATTAATACGTCGTCAGCATACAATGACACGCGATGATCTTGTCCTCCCACTGTAATGCCATGGAAATGTTTGCTCTGTCTAATAAGTTCTGCTAGAGGTTCAATGACTAGAGCGAAGAGCAAGGGTGAAAGGGGGCAACCCTGTCTTGTGCCTCTCCCTATACAGAATGGAGCTGATGTGAGACTGTTTGCAACGATTGCAGCCTTAGGATTGGAATAAAGCAACTTGACCCATCTGATAAAATTATCCCCGAAATTAAATTTCCCAAGAGTGGCAAACAAAAAGTCCCACTCAACTCTGTCGAAAGCTTTTTCAGCATCGAGGGAGAGAACAAGTGAAGGGTGTCTTTCCTTTTGAACAAAGTTAATAATATTTAACAGTCTGCGTATATTATCAGTGCCGTAACGCGATTTCACAAACCCCGTCTGATCTGGTTTAACAATCTTAGGTATTATGCTCTCCAGCCTACATGCCAGAACTTTAGCCAGTATTTTTGAGTCTGTATTGAGGAGACTTATTGGCCTATATGATGTACAGTCTTGTGGGTCTTTGTCCTTCTTTAGTATTAGGCAGATATTTGCAGTTTTCCATGTTTCAGGCATTATACCTTGATCTAACGCAGCACGTAAAGCAGGCATAAAAATATTAGAAAGCTCAGGCCAAAATAATTTATAAAATTCCGGGGGAAACCGTCAGGTCCTGGTGATTTATTAGATGGCATTGAATGTATTGCTGCCAAGACCTCTTCTGAAGTTATAGAAGAGTTAAGATAAATTTGGTCTTCATCTGAAATAACTGGGAGAGAAATATTATTAAAAAAGGTTTCAAAATCTAATTGTGTAGCATTGTTTTGTGAACAATATAGTGATTCATAATAAGTTCGAAATGCATCATTTATAAGCGCAGGATCAAATGTAGTGATGTCATCTGACATTCTTAGAGATTTAATTATTCTCTCAGAATTATTCTTTTTTATCTGATATGCTAACAGTCTACTCGATTTGTTTGCATACTCATGATAATTTTGTTTGGAAAGAAAAAGTAATTTTTTTATATGATTGGTATGATCAAGATTGAGTTCAGCTCTAGCATGGCATAAAGCAGACCAGTTGGTTTGAGTGGGAGTTGTGCTATGTAAACGTTCTAATTTTTTTACTTCCCCTTCCAATTCTTGTCGTTTAGATATCATGGCTTTTTTATGTGCAGCTGTGTAGGAAATAATGTATCCCCGGATTGTAGCCTTAGCTGCATCCCATAATACAGCAGGGGTAACGGGTGAGTTTTTATTATCTGACCAATAGTTTTTTATTGAATCTCTAACTACATTACAAAATTTGGGGTCCGACAACATAGACGAATTCAGTTTCCATTCCTTACTTCTTGTTGTCGGAGTTCCTAATGTAATATCTATCTGAACGGGAGCATGATCTGAAATAGCAATTGAGCCAATTTTACTGAAAGATGTAAGATTCAAAGAAGTGTTTGGGATGAAAATATAATCAATTCTAGAGTACGAACCATGGGGGTTGGAGTAAAATGTATAGTCTCTACTAAGAGGGTTCATTTCTCTCCAGCTATCAATCAAACCAGTCTCTTCGCACAATTTTTTAAGAACCAATGAGGATCTAGGGTTGACTAGAGTGCCTGATGAGGATTTATCCAATTTCTCATCCATCACGCAATTAAAGTCTCCAGCGCAGACTCCCAGTCCTTTACAGTGTTCATTGAATAACAAAATCATTTTGGATATAAATTTGGGAGAATCTTCATTTGGCGCGTAAACATTTAACATAGTAATATGCTGGCCAAATATTAATCCTGTGACCAAAATAAATCTACCTTCTGGGTCTCTAATTTGATCTTCAAGGATAAATGGCAAGTGTTTACTAATTAAAATAATCGTTCCTCTTTTCCTGGGGTTAGCTGCGCATGAAGAATAATATACTTGACCCACCCAATCCCGATTCAATTTCAGATTTTCACTATCCGATAGATGCGTTTCTTGAAGCATGGCAATTGTGGTTCTTTCTTTTTTAAGGAATGTCAGTATTTTTTTCCTTTTAACCACATGTCCTAATCCCTTAACATTCCATGTCATAAATCTAATTGGGCTCTGCATGATAGTAAGGTGTGACCAAATAATAAGCTGTCAGTGTAGTATTAAAAAATAAAAAGTAGAACAACAAAAGTGTCTGATGGGCAAAAGTTTTAACATTAGTGAACAAATTAACAAAATAACGGCGTCCTCCCCCCTCCCCAGGCTCAGTCCCCAACTGACAGAGCCAGCCAAATACCCCTAAACCTAGGTCTCTGTACCCCGTTGGACATAAGGCAAAGACTATACCTGCTACCAACATAAGGTTCAGAATCATACCCGTTGTGAGAAACGCTACAGTAAATCGGCTCCAATAACGTTAAACATTATTATCCCAGAATGCTCATATAAAACTAAGAGAAAAAAAAAAAATAATAATTATAAAAAAAGTGTGACTGCTGTGACAGTCGCATGTAACGTTAATTCCGAACAGAATAGAAACAAATGACATATGAGGATCCGGGAAAACTCAAGTCACTACCCTCTGATTATGGTAAACTTAGAGTAGGCAAGAATCTCTTTATCACTTATCTTGCAAAGTCTCTAGAAACTCCTTCACCGCAGTCGGTGTACTAAAAGTGCGAAGCTCCGACTCGTGAAGACAGCGCAACTTGGCCGGATATGCGAAACCACGGAACATCTTGCGATCGACTAGAACCCTCTTCACAGCGTCGAATTCCCGGCGTTTCCTCATCACTTCAACTGAAAGATCTTGATAGAAGCGGATCTGCTTGTCGTCGTGAGTGATCTGACGTTTTTTCAACGCTGCATGCAGAATGCGTTCTCTGTCTGAGAAGCGCAGAAATCTGACAAGTACACTTCGCGGTGGGTCATTGACTCCTGGAGCAGGAGCGAGTGAACGGTGCGCCCTTTCAATTTCGAGATTAAGATCAGAAGAGAGGTCGAGCCATTTCGGTATCATTTCTCTCAGAAATTGAGCGAGCGGAGTTGATCTCTCAGCTTTTTCGGGTAGACCAACAATGCGAAGATTTTTGCGTCTTCCTCTGTTTTCTAAATCATCCACTTTAGCTTGAAGTTGGACTACCGTTTTCTTCAGCGTCGAAAACTCACCCCCGCGGGCTTGTAGGGCGTCTTCTGTGGTAGAGATTCTGTTTTCAGCTTCCGTTAAACGGGATTCGTTCGAGGATACTCTTTGTGATAGATTGGATAGAGTTTCGTGCACTGCAGAAACAGAGGTGGATATGGCATCGAGACGACTCTCGATAGTGTCAAAACGACCATCGATGTTCCCCAATCGAGCACTAAGCGCTCGTATTTCGTTCAAAACTAGGTCCGTTTGTTCCGTTGGGGAAGAAGACGTTTCTACTGACGCAGTTTGTTTCTTCTTTTTCTGTGATCGCGAAGTTGTGAAAAGTGGAAAATCCTTTGATTCTTGAGTCTCAGACATGTTAGTCGTTTGTAGAGTCTATTAAGAGATTCGTCGACTTAAAAGAAAGAGAGTAGCAAATTATTAAGCAAACAGGAGCAGAGCTACAGTTTAAGCGGCCATCTTCTCCAGCGTCCGCGAGCGCCCCCCAGATTTTTATTTCCATCCTTCTTCCTATGTAACAATTGCCATTGTCAATCCTGTATAAAATAAAATATGATATAATAAGATAATATAATATAAGATACCCTTCCCCCACATCTCATCAGTCCCTATCTTTTCCTACATTTTGGTGTACTACGTTATGTGCAATGTCTAAAGTGCATTAAAAGAGGGAGTACAGTGCGAGAGTGTCTCAAATTGGGCCAGAGATGCTGTCCCGTTAAAACCACTTCCTGCCTTGCCTGCCTTGGTGTTTGTGAGGTTTTTCCATATATACTTATTCCTCAAATACCATGGGAATATTGATGATAATAATAATAATAATAAATGACAATGATGATGGCAGTGGTGATCACAACGGTGAGAGCAAAAGACAGCAACAACAGCAATTACAACAATGAAACAACAAAAAAACAAAAGTGAAAATATTAATCATAACAGTAACAGTAAAGATAGTAATAACAATGATGACAGAAACAAGTTCAAACAACTAAAATGCATTAATATTCGTGGGTTGATTAAGAAGGTGGGAGGAGTCAGAGTTAAGAACAGGGAAAGGATTCATAGCTGTAAGAGGTCAGAAAGTGTTGGACGGTAGAGGTCAGTTTCAGATGTGTAATTATGAAGGGGAGATGCGAGTTCCATTGCAATGAAGTCTGTAATAAGATTTTTCCAAATGTTAATGTGTAATTTATTTCTGGTTTTCCAGTTCATGAGGATAGTTTTCTTGGCGATGGTTTATTTTAGAGTTTATAGTTTTATCAGTGATTATTGTTAGGTCCCCCAGCAAGCAAAGGAAAGGTGACAGTGGGATGTGGCAGCCAACTATGGATAGTGACTGTGTGACCTCTTCCCAAAAGTGTTTGATTGGAGTGCAGTGCCAGGTTGCATGGATGTATGTATCTGTAGAATTTTGATTGCAATGTGTGCAAACTTCTGATGTGAAACCCATTTTAGCTAATCTGTTGTCTGTGTAATGTGTTCTGTGAAGTATTTTGTAAGATTTGCATTTTGGACATGAGATAGATGTTTTTACAGATTTGGGTCCAGAAGTTGGCATCAGTGGCTATTGAAAGATCGTTTTCCCATTTCATTGTTGGTAAGTATATGGTCTGAAGTTGATTTGAGATCATTTTGTATATTTTAGAGAGCAGTTTCTTTGGAGAGGAAATGTTGACCAAGTCTGATATTGCCGGTGGAAGTTCTAAATTTGTATCTCTGATGTTTATTTTTGTCAGGACAGAAGATTTGATTTGTAGGTATTTTAAAAATTCGTTGTTCCCAATGCCATACTCCTGGGCCAGTTGTGGAAATGGTTTAAATGTGTTGGATTTGAAAATATGCTTAATGTGGGTGATACCACTTTCCGCCCATGTGTGAAAATTAAATGTTTTTTATTGCTTATAAAGTCACGGTTGTTCCACAGTGGGGTGAGGTTAGATAGGGGTTAATGTAGAATTTGTGATTTGGTGAAATTTCCACCAGGCTGTCAGAGTGGTGGTTATAGTTACTGCCTTAAAACATGTGTGTTGTTTGATTGATTTGGTGAGGATCGGTATGTCCGCTCTATTTAATTCTTTGCATAGTGATTGTTCTATATCTAGCCATATAATAAAGGTTCTAAAGAGAGTGGACATCCCTGCCTCGTCCCCCTGTGCAGTGTAAAGCTTTGTGATGTCAGTCCGTTCGTTGTGACTGTGGCCGATGGTGATGTGTATAAAATCTTGATCCAGTTAATAAATGACTCTCCAAAGCCAAATTTTTGTAACGTGGTGAATACAAATTTCCAGTTGACCCTATCAAAAGCTTTTTCGGCGTCTAATGTGGCAATGAGAGTATCTTTCTGTTGTATTGATGAGTAGTGCATTAAATTGTATAATCTGCGGGTGTTATTAGGATGTCTACTTTTTATGAAGCCGGTCTGATCAGGATGGATTATATATGGTATAATTTGTTCAATTCTATGGGCTAATGCTTTGCTAATAATTTTTATGTCAACATTTATAAGTGACGATAGTTGGATGTGAAGGTGTGGTCTTTGTTAGGTTTAGGAATGAGTGTTTTAAGTGCTGTATTCATGTGGGAAGGGAACCTTGCATTATGTTTTATTTCTGTTATTGTTCTGCTAAATAGTGGGTATAAGGTTGACCAAAAATGTTTGTAGAACTCAGCAGGGAAGCCATCCGGACCTGGTGCTTTATTATTTTGCATGCTTTTCAATGCGGAGTTAAGTTCTTTTTCTGTGATTGGTAATTCTAGTGTGTTTATTTGTTCCATGTGGAGTTTTGGAAGAATGGTGTTATCGAGTAATTGGGTTATGTCTTCTTGGTTCGGGTCAAGATCGGATGAGTATAATTTAGTATAGTAATCTTGAAATATCTTGTTTATCTCCAGTGGTGAATTGGTTAGCTTCCCTGCCGAGTTTCTGATGGAGGTTATAGACGAATCCGGCGAAACTACCGGAAGTAAGCGGGCGCCATTACTGAGCTGTTGCTGGGTAGCGTTGCGCCATTGCCTTCTATTGTTCTCTTACGAGAGGTTCTCTCGTATTGCGTAAGCTAGCTTACGCTACGGGAAAGATTCATCTTTGCTGAGAAGTTGAAGCCAAAAAATTATTCCATAATTTTGTAATCATTGTCAACGCAGTCTCTTCTGAGGCAGACCATGAGCGGGCTAGCTAGCGGCTCATTGGTTCGCTCAGAGAGAATGCACGAACCTATGGGAGAGCGGCGCTGAGTCCGCGGCCAATGAGCGGACGGCGCTCGCTTACTGCGTCACAGCCCGCCAAAAGGGGCGTGGCTACAGTGTATAAAGGTCGCTCTCCCAGCTCGTTCGTTGATTCTGTTCATTTCAGCGAGCTACACGCATCCGCTGTCCTGGGAAGAAGCCGCCGTCGTTGAGAAGGCACCGTCTAGCGAGCTCCGGAGTCTGAGGAAGCCGGCCGTCTGCCACCTTCAGCCGCCCAGCAAGCTAGCGCCATCCGACGCGTATCCTTTTTACTATTCCATATTCCTAAAAGAGCCGAGCGTCTTTTTCAAGATGCCTCGTATTTCCTGCGGCTCATGCCGCTCTTCACTCGAGGAAGGAGACCGCTTCTGCGTTCTCTGTTTCGGAGTGGAACACGCAGAGCTCGCCCTCGCCAACGGAGGATGCGACCACTGCGAGGACCTGCCTCCGTCTTCCCTGCGGGCTCGACTACAGGCAGTCAGAACCGCTCCCGCGCCGCCTCTCACTTCGCCGCGGAAGAATAAACGCCGCTCCCAGAGGCCGCCGGAGCCCCCTGCGGATCCATGTGGGCCGCCGCCGCCGCCCACCGACCGCTCTCCCTCTCCGCCCCTGCCGGACTTACAGTTGCCGCCGTAGGGCCGCTCTGTCGCCTCCGACGACACCGCGGATGAGAAGGACTCTTGTTCGCTGCACCCTTCTGACAGCGAGGATTGGTCGTCGATCGGCTCATCGACGAGAGAGTCTGCGGGGACCCGCGCCGGCATCGAGGAGGGATTTTCGCGCCTCCTTTTCGCAGGCCATCTACCGCCTGGGTCTCGAGTGGTCTCCTCCCCCAGAGCAACCACCGAACCGGCGCCTGGCCCCCGCCTGCAGCCGGGCTGCACCATTCCTGCCTGAGCTTCACTTCGAGCTCACTAAATCCTGGAATGCCCCTCTTTCGGCTCTTATCCGCTCCGAGGGGTCCGCTTCGCTCAGTGGACGGAGCCGCCGAGATGAGTTATACTGCCATGCTGCCCGCGCCTTTGACGCCGCCGAACAGGCCGCCTCAGCGCTGCATTCCATCCAGGCGCTCCAGAGCGACATCTCGTGCGAGATGGCGAACAGCGGTAGGAACCCGCCCATCCTTTCGGATCTGAGAAGCGCGACGGATCTTTCCCTTCGCGCCACTAAAGCCGCCGCACAAGCCTTGGGAAGATGCATGGCCGCCCTCGTTGTCACTGAGAGACACTTGTGGCTCACGCTGACCGATATGGGAGATTCAGAACGCGCCCTGTTCCTCAACGCGCCTATATCTCCTACCGGGCTCTTCGGATCTGCCCTCACGGGCATCGTTGACCGCTTCTCCGAGGTACAGAAAGCGACTCAGGCCATGAATCTGTTCTTGCCCCGCCGCTCTAGTTCTTCGACAGGCCGCTCTCACGAGCCTCCTGCCAGAACCCCACAACAGCGCCCGCCTCAGCAAGCTCAGCAGCGCCTGCCTCAGCAAGCTCAGCAGCCCCAGCGTAGACAGGGCGGCCGCCCTCGCTCTCGCTCAGACAGCCGCCTCCAGGGGGCCTCGACCCAAGATCGCGCTGAGGCCCGATCAACTGAAGTCTGCCTAGCACAGCTGAGAAAAGGACGGTTTTCTCCCGCTGCGGCCGGATCGCCCCCGTTTCACCGCTGACTCCAGTAGCAGAGAACATAAGCACGCCCACGAGCCCGTGCGCGTGTCCCCCCTCTGCCCGCTCTGTCACACGGCCCATAAAACTCCTCTCTGAGTGTAAGTCCCGTTGCCACCCACATTATAAGCGTGCCCACACACAGTGTCTAGCCCGCGATGTGCAGCAATCAGGGCGAAATATCCATTCAACCGCTTACGAAGCGTGGGAAGCCATCCCCGGCATCTCCCCGTGGGTTTTTAGCATAATAAAGAATGGTTATCGATTACAGTTTTGTCGCCGCCCGCCACGCTCGCGCGTGCGGCTCGAATCCACTGTCAGCTGCCCGCTATGAACACGCTTCGCTTAGAAATAGCCAAGCTACTGCAGAAGGGCGCTATAGAGAGAGTCCCACCATCTATGACCGAGTCGGGGTTTTTACGGCCGTTATTTTCTGGTTCCCTAGAAAGACGGCGGCCTCAGGCCGATCTTAGATCTCAGGGCTTTGAACAAAGCGCTCATTAGAGACCGTTCAAAATGCTCACAGTCAGGAAACTCCTCGCGCACGTCCGCCAGGGGGACTGGTTCATCTCTCTAAACCTGAAAGACGCATATTTTCAGATCCAGATAAGCCCTCATCACAGGCCATTCCTACGTTTCGCCTTCGAGGGCCAAGTTTATCAGTATGCCGTTCTCCCGTTCGGCCTATCCTTAGCACCCCGTACGTTCACGAAGTGCATGGATACAGTGCTCGCCCCCTGCTAAGTCAGGGGCTGCGCATACTGAATTATCTGGACGAATGGCTGATTCTAGCAGATTCCCAGACGGAGCTGCTGTCGCACTGCACAGTTCTCCTCTACCATCTGGAAGCGCTGGGACTCTCTGTCTACTGGACAAAGAGCTCTCTCCAGCCCAGTCAAACTATTTCGTTCCTTGGAATAGATTTGAACGCTATCACGATGACGGCTCGCTTATCCACACAGCGCGCGCGCCGTGTTCAGCGACTGGCCGCCTCGTTTCAGATGGGTACCCATACATCCCTGAAATCGCTTCAGAGGATGCTGGGTCATAGGGCTTCAGCCTCCGCTGTGCTGCAGCTGGGTCTTCTGCACATGCGCCCCCTTCAACTCTGGTTAAAGAGCCGCGTATCCCACCACGAGTGGACGACGGGCCGCCAGATGATCAGGATTACTCAGACATGTATCACTGCACTGCAGCCATGGACAGTAAGCGAGTGTTTTCAGAGGGGCGTTACCATGGGAACCTTCTCTCGCCGGAAAGTTATCTCGACAGACGCATCCAACTCGGGTTGGGGAGCGGTTTGCGAGGGCTCACCGGCCGCCGGCCAGTGGTCGAGCCACGAGAGTTCCTTACACATAAACTGTCTGGAAATGATCGCGGTCGAGAACGCGCTGCTATGCTTCCTCCCGCGCATAAACGGTCACCACGTCCTGATTCGCTCCGACTATATGGCCGTGGTATCATACATCAACCGTCAGGGCGGCGTCAGATCCAAGAATCTCTTCATCTGACACGCCGCATCCTATTGTGGTCCCAGAGTCACCTGCTATCGCTCAGAGCGACGCACGTGCCGGGCCATCTGAACGACGGTCCAGACAGGCTGTCCAGGAACCTGGTCTCCCCCGGAGAATGGTCCCTGCACACTCAAACAGTCCAAACACTGTGGCGCCTATTCGGCAGAGCGGAGATAGATCTTTCGCGTCAGAAGAGAACGCTCACTGCCCAATATTCTTTTCAAAGAGCGAGGACGCGCTAGCCCAGGATTGGCCCCGCCGCCCGCTCTATGCTTTTCCCCCGATTTCTCTGCTACCGCAGGTCATTCAGAGAATCAGGGACTCACGCCACTCGGTGCTCCTCATAGCCCCGCGCTGGGAGAATCAGATTTGGTTCCCGGAGCTAACGCGGCTGTCACAGACAGCCCCGTGGCCCATTCCAATCAGAGCAGATCTCCTCACTCAAGCCCGCGGCTCGATCTGGCATCCCCATCCACAGCGCTGGGCGCTTCATGCATGGGTGACCAACGACTACGCGTCGAATTGCCAGAAGGGGTTTTGAACACGATCAAACACGCCAGAGCGGATTCTACCAGAAAGCTCTATGCTGCAAAATGGTCTGTGTTCTCTAAATGGTGCACCGACAAGAATTTGGACCCACGGACGTGTGAGGTTTCGTCTTTGCTTGTGTTCCTTCAGGAGATGCTGGATAAGGGCAGGTCCCCATCCACTCTTAAGGTTTACGTGGCAGCCGTCGCGGCGTTCGCTGAACCCCGGCGCGCCCAGTCTCTGGGCAAAGACGAGCTAATCATCCGCTTCCTCAGGGGAGCCAGAAGGATGAACCCCCCTCGCCCCCCTACGGTGCCGGTCTGGGATCTTTCTATAGTTCTAGAAGCTCTGAAAGCCCCACCGTTTGAACCACTTGAGTCCGTGGAGCTAAAATACCTCTCGTTAAAAACCGTTCTTCTGATGGCTCTCGCCTCAGTAAAACGTGTGGGGGACATTCACGCGCTGTCTTCAAGCGCCGCGTGCCTAGAGTTTGGACCGAGTGACTCCATAGTCATTCTAAAGCCTAGACACGGTTATGTTCCAAAAGCGATTGGTACCCCTTTCAGGGCGCAAGTCATCTCTCTATCGGCGCTGCCTGCATCCGATAGCGAACGTGACGCTGACCGCCTCTGCCCGGTTCGGGCTATCAGAGTGTACACTACACGCGTTGCCGCGTTCAGACGCTCGGAGCAGCTGTTTGTGTCGTTCGGTGGCCGCACCAAGGACTAGCCGCCTCGAAACAGACCCTATCCAGGTGGATAGTAGACGCGATTGCCTCTGCTTATGCCGCTAAAGACCTGCCTTGCCCTCTGGGCATCAGGGCTCATTCCACCAGAGGCATGGCCTCATCGTGGGCATGGTCCTGCGGGATTTCCATTCACGACATTTGTGTGGCTGCGGGATGGGCCTCCCCTCCACCTTTGTCAGATTTTACAACTTGGAAGTTTCCAGCCTTACAGGCTAAGATTCTGGCGGGTCTAGTACTCACAGCCCTCCTATAGAAGCCGCACTATCGGGAGTTCCATCACACCGGCTCACCCCTTGTGTTCCCCTATGTGCTTATGCATTAGCCCTCACATCACGGCCCGCCTTCGCCGGCCGCCTTGGGCGTTTTTTGCACTAGATAGTAACGGCCGCTATGCTGGCCGCCGTATTATCTTCATCCACTTATAGATTCCCCCGGTGTTCCCCTGGGATGCTTAGTGGTTACTTAGCGCGCACGGCGTTGACCAGGTGTTCCCGTAGCGTAAGCTAGCTTACGCAATACGAGAGAACCTCTCGTAAGAGAACGAATCGGTTACCTAACGTAACCTCGGTTCTCTCTAGATGAGGGAACGAGTATTGCGTTCCCGGCCGTGCTTGCGCCATTAGCGTTTCGCTTCATGCTACAGAATCAACGAACGAGCTGGGAGAGCAACCTTTATACACTGTAGCCACGCTCCTTTTGGCGGGCTGTGACGCAGTAAGCGAGCGCCGTCCGCTCATTGGCCGCGGACTCAGCGCCGCTCTCCCATAGGTTCGTGCATTCTCTCTGAGCGAACCAATGAGCCGCTAGCTAGCCCGCTCATGGTCTGCCTCAGAAGAGACTGCGTTGACAATGATTACAAAATTATGGAATAATTTTTTGGCTTCAACTTCTCAGCAAAGATGAATCTTTCCCGTAGCGTAAGCTAGCTTACGCAATACTCGTTCCCTCATCTAGAGAGAACCGAGGTTACGTTAGGTAACCGATTCGTTTTAGTTGCAACTTGCGTCCACTGGAATAAACAGCTCGCGATTTACGACTGTCACTAACGTTACAACGTTAGCCCTTGTATAATGTCGAGTGGGTAAACAGTTTCCGTTATAAATTGTTTCAATGGTGGCAGTAAAATTTCAATTTTGAAGAGAAAACATTGTAAATACCCCTGGTCGACTGCCCCTGTCTGGAGCCGTACGGTTTACACAGATTTCCTGGGCGAGTACAAGACGCGGACATTCGCGTATAATAACAATTATTTAATGACATAAGTAAAAAAATATAATAAATGTGTGATATAGTGATCAGCAAAATCTCCTCTCTTGTTATTTTTTCTATTCAATTTACATGCTATGGTCATTAAATGGCTTTCCTGAGCTGAATGTAACGTTATGTGACATAATTGTTCTCCTGCTGTTATATTGACCTCTTTCCATGGTTTAAAAACAGTAGTTGGTCGATATTGTGTATACTTTCTAGCTGTAACGTTACCTTACCCATGCCCGTTGCAAAAAATGAGATAAATAATGGACACAAATGAAAAACATGAAATTGTTTATTTGATTTCATTTATTTATTTATTTATTTATTGTTGCCAAATGGACAGATCTTTTTTTAGTTTCCTCGGTAGCAAACGTTAGCCTAGCTTGCTTGCCAAGCTATTTTCATAAATAATCTGTAAGATCGTTTGTACCTTCATCTGTGACTGGAGGCCAATGTCTAACATCATCAACCCAACAAGTCTGCCTGGCTGTAGCTGTCATCAAGGGTGCGTTATCACCTTATCTCCGAGGTTTGTTTACATACCGGTGCATATGTCTATGCCGGTGTAACAGCTCAGTAATGGCGTCGCCACAAGATGGCAGCCTACACAAGAACGCTCGTCGGATTCGTCTTCTTTATTTCTTTTAATTTGACTGGCTAAATATTTTCCGAATTTATTGCTATGGTGAAAATTTTCTTGACGGAGCCTGTGAATCAGAAATTGGTTTCTTTTGTTTATTATTTCATTAAGCAAAAACATTTTTTTTCTCTAATTAATTTGTTTATAGATGATTTCTGATTGATTATTTGCGTGTAAAATTTCTAATTCTTTTATTCTTTCTTCCAGTTGGGCTTCTTTTTCTCTGTCCTTTTTCTTTTTAATGTGACGTTTTGAGTAGATGACGAGCGTGAGACGCCTAAATGGATGCCAGTAAGATTCTGAATGGAAAGTTTACTTTTAAAAAGCTGCCAAATGGTTCCATTGACAAGATCAAAGTGATCTGTGTGTTTTATCATTGTGAACTGAGCTATCATCATCGCAGCACGTCCCGTCTGAAATACCACTTGATGATGGCCAAGCGCACACACACAGCTGATTCAAATTCTCCGCCCCCTCATCAATATCAGGACCTCGTCAGTATTTCTTTCACCCTTTTATTGATGGATAGTGTTACATTGAGAGATTATTTTTACCAAGTGAGAATGTTAGTGTGAAATTGCACACTGTATGCCAATATTGTTTTCAATAAAAAATATTTGCACAAAGCAAGCCAATCCACTTTTCCATGTTGATAAGAGACTTAAAATGAGAAAAAATAATGGAACAAAAAGAAATCAAGAGACATTTAGATAAAAATGTGCAATTAATTGCGATTAATCGGAGAGTTAACTATGATATTGATGTGGTTAATCGCGATTCAATATTTTAATTGTTTGACAGCACTAATTCTAATAAATAAGCTACCAAAATTGTAGAGACTAGTGTAATTTCGCAATTCCAATTTATATACCACAGCAAAAACTACAAGCCTAACTACTATACATTAAAAACATTATTGAAGACAATCAAACAGTCAATAATAAAATAAAAACTAGGGGTGGAACAGTACACAGAAGTCACAGTTCGGTTCATACCTCGGTTCAAACTTCACGGTTCGGTTCGGTTCAATTTTGGTTCAATGGAGGGAAAAGCAAAACAAAAATACAGAAGGCATTGTATTTTTTAAATAAGTTTTATTAATAAATGCATCGAACCAGTTTATTTGTAGTGCACTGACAATAGTTGTATATAAATTATTAATTAAATGAATAAAAAGACAAAAAGACCTTGAGATATGTTTGGTAATTGTACCTGAATTAATTTAAAATTATTTTGCTATATTTCAGAACAATATATTTGTTTTCCTTAATTTTTATTAACATTATTAATTAACAATTTAACATTATTCTCATCTGAATTATAAAATAATACTACCATTAAAAACACATTCAATTTTCTTTTTTAATCAATGCAGAATGTGTAAGATTAGTGCTCCGAGAAATTTGACGAATGTCCAAATTTGGGACCCACAGACTGTTTTGAGTTGGATAAATATGTTTTACTTTTAAAACAGTGTGTATGTGTGATTTTGGTTGGGTGACAGTTGTAGGTTACAGTTTGTCAAGAGTTTTCAGGGTGACAAAAGCACAATGTTATGTTTTATTGCGAGTGTACACAAATATAAAAACAGTTCTTATGTTTCCACTGTTCTATCGTGCCTCTCTCTCTTTCTCTCTCTCTTTCTCTCTCTCTCTCTCTCTCTCGCCCACGCACACAACTGCAATCTTGACATCGCAGCCTGTTCATAATGCGGTCACACCAAACGCGAATAGAGCGCCAAATTCGTGTCTAGTTCGACGCAAAACGTCTGAAGTGAACGCGCATTCATAGCTAGCCGATGGTACAGATTATGTGTCCCTAAAGAACCCACATATCTAACAGCGTATCTTCTATCTAACTAAACGTGACGCGCGTACTGTTTTGGTTCAATGCGAATACATGTACCGTTCCACCCCTAATAAGAACAGTGCTGAGAATTAAGTGCTTAAGGTTTTTCAGGTCTAACAGTATTTCAGGTGCAGAAATTGAATAATCAACCGTAAAATAATACTGCATAATCTTCACTGTTTAAATCTAATTTAGATTAATCCTTGTTAAAGCTACTAAAATGTTTCAGTCAAGGATTTTTTTTTCTTTTATTCTTTAATGAACTTTAATGACAAAGACGGTAGCAGATAGACTCTATTAGACTGCTGTCACTTTAAGACAAACTGCACTTTATTGACACACATCGGATTTCTTTCTCAACTGTTTACATTCGCTTAAGACTGTGTTTATGATACTCAACAATATTTTGCCATACTTTATGTATATTTGTCTGTTCAAGTGCAAGAAGGGGATGTGTGCGCTCTCTGTGTGGATGAATCATTATCTATGGATGAAGTGCCATATGCCTCACATCAGACACGTTGCATTCTCAAGTTCAGGGCAGCTATGCAAAACACTGAATCTAATCACCAAACAGTCAAAAAGTTCACTTCAAGAATGAAAAAAAGTGCTGTTGATTGTGTTTTGCTGTAAAAACTGCAAAAAAAATGAAACAGAAAGGACAATCTATGTTATATCTCTCCTTAAGCACAGACACTGGTATGATCCAGAGAAATAGGGTGTATCTGAGCTAGCTAAGTGTCAGCAAAGGGCTTGAATGCTAATGTCAGTGTGGTAATTCAGGACAGCTCTGCCATAACTTATTCACCTACATGTCCTTCTAACCAACACATGTATCAGGACAAGAAGAAGCTGCACAGTGTGAATGTAAAGTGAACGAGATTTAACGACCCACACGGTGGACCAATGTTAGATGATGAAATCAAGATTAAGAAACACTGCACGTCACAAACCACATTATGAACACCGTTATGAAACTTACTTCCACTGCCCACCACACAGCATGATAAACAGCCTGCCCAAATGCATCATGGCCAAAACCTCACTGTGGCCAGAGACGACAGAAAGAAGTGTGCACACCTGCACCATGTTACACTAGCCATGTTTCCATCCACTTGTCAATCGAATTATCTGAAATTCGGTTAAAAAAACTCATGCGGATAAAGCTGGTGAAAGTGTGTTTCCATCCAACGGCTTTAAAGCGAATAAAAACCTGTACGTAATGACGTCACATGCTGTTTTGCGATCGAATTGGTATATCGAATTGATTTGAGACATTTCAAGGTGTTTCCATTTATTTTCGCACTGAATCGAACAACATTCAAGCAAACTTTTGCGAACAAAGTTTTGTTAGACAAAACGGATAGCGCCATCTACCAAAAAATGATCAATATTTCACAAGTTGAAGGCTAATAATGCTTATGTGCCAGCTGATAGCGACATATGAATGGGATAATGTATGCGAGGCGGTTGTTGTATTCGCCTCACAACCGCCTCGCTATATATTATCCTGCTTATTACATATAAATCAACCAAATAAATAAATAAAGAAATCATTTGACACAAAATATTGACTTAAAAACAAGTTTATTGATTTAAAAACGAGTATTGCTTCTGCTAAAGAAAATAGTCTGTTCCGTCTCTGAACTGCGTCCATGGCAACGCTGTGTTATACTAGCAGCGCCGCAGTCTGTTAACTAGAAATAACAGACCACATTCTACATTAGAATTCAACCAAGCCACGTAAAAACAAGCTAAACTAACCTAAGAAAACAACGACGCTATAAACATTGCTATGATGATGCGATGCCGATGCACGTATGCCCGACGACAGCGGAGCGGAGGTGACTGTGGTGTGGGAACGACAGCGCTCAATCAGTTCTGGGAGATCGTGGTTCACGGAAACCCTTTGGTTGAAGCATCTTTTTGCTTTGTCCACTTACATCTGTCTTTGTTGACATCCGCCATGTGTGCGCAAACAGACTGGCCGGAAATGAACTCGTCTTCTGACGTGTTGCAACCATAAAAGGGCATAAAACTTAATCGCAATTCATTATTTATTCGGCAAATAACGTTTCCATCAGCTTTTATCGCATTAGCCGTATATCGATCAAGAGAAAATTCGATGAGACCGAACGTATTTCATTTGAGTCGATTTTCATGAAATTTCATCGAATTTTACTGTTTCCATAAGGCTTTTTTCATTCGATATCACTTAATTCGGATAAAAACGTGTCGATGGAAACATGGCTACTGTCTGCCTTTTTGGACAGAAGGTCAAAGGTCAGTGTCAGGACTAATTCCACTGGCCATTCCATTAGGAAACGTCACCGTGAATATTTCACCATAATCTGGATATAGAGCGGCACCAGATGTTATTGTTGTAACCTTGAGCTGCTGGAGGAAGCTCTCATTTATATTCCCACTCAAACGCTGTTCTGAGTGAAGTGAGTCCTACAGTCCTGAGAAGAACTAAAGATTTACAAACCTACAGGATTTGAACTTACAGCACAACATGTCGTGTTGCGTCTGGTGTGGACAGACAGATTGCTTGTCGCAGGAAACTTATCACATTGTATCTGGTTAAGATATTGGGCCCTATAATACACTCGGCACAATGTAGCACCAGGCGCAACACAAGTGTGTTTAGCTGGTTTCAGCCCGATGCAGTTATCATTTTCACATCCTGTGCCACATTGTTTAATTTAGCAAATGCATTTGCGCCCATCTGTGGTGCTGCTGGTCTGAGAGCCAGGTGTGTGTTCGGGTGAATTGTTGGTGCGTTGCAGTTTGAGTAACTGAAATAGACTGAGCCACTGACCAACTGAACCCTGGTCTAAAGTCAATGGTGCAGTATTTTTTTATTATTATTTAAAGGTGCCATCTGCCATAAAAAATCAAATCATACTCCATATTCCATACCAGATGGGGGCAGTAAAGTGAGTTGTGCCGCGGCCGCGCTCGTGTGCACTCTCACGTCTTCAAACAACACAAGCGAGCGCTGTTTTGCTCTCTCTCCCTACTGCATATTAATAAAATCATTTGACACGGTAGTAAAAGGTTGGAAGATCGCAGTTTCACGTGGAGCTTTAGGAGATTTTTAGAGATTAGAGACTCAATGAACAACATCTCAATACTAAATTATAAAGGCCGTCTCATAGACGTCTGTAAATATAAGCCGGTGCATTTCGACGACATGGGAAAATAAAAGCCCAGGCTATTATTTGTAGTTTTACGGTATTCGTTTTGTTCACATTACATTTTTATTGTTAGTTTGAATTAATTTGACATAGAGCATTCGCTGATGTTGACCAAGCTAGCGCCATTCAGAGCTGCCAACTCTCACGAATTCTCCGTGAGACACGAACACATCAATTTTGTCATGCACAGAAAAGGACACGGAGACCGACAGACAAGATGGAGCAGGTTACCGTATTTTCCGCACTTTAAGGCACACCTTCAATGAATGACCTATTTTAGAACATTTTTCATATATAGGGTGCACCGGATTATGAGGCGCATAAGATACTGACTGGATTTGCGTTATGCATCCTCTAGATGTGCTGGGAATGTAGCGAGTGCGCGGCGCCGGAGGTGAGGCGTTTATTAGTGTGAGCGTGCTGGGACGGGCACGTAACTTACATTCGTAGCCTGACTCATATGAGTATTCAATGTGCGGCGGCTCGCTGACAGCAACAGCTGGCTGTTTTGAATGAGACGACCCGGTTACTGTGAACGGGGAGTGCTTTATGAACATTCTGTGACGCGCGAGCAGCGCCGCGGACAGTGTGTCTGTTCGTGTGTCTGTTAAGAGTGAGCACTCGTGAGCGGGAGACACACATAAGCTGATTTATTCGAGGTTGAACTGGCCGTGCGTGTGACAAAGGGGGCATAAGATGGACACGAGTTCGCGGGTGAATTTAAAGTCCCTGTAAAGTCAAAATCAAGTATGTGTTCTGAGTCTGTCATACCATAGAAAATGTGTTATTAGGCACCCAGCCAAATTTGAATGATAAAAAAGCCGGAAAGTACATAAAATAAGCTATCAAAATCATGAAAAAATGAGCAGATTCTCTGCTCTCAAACGCTGGGGGCGTGTCGGCTGGCTGCGCTGAAACCACGCCCACTCACGGGAAGCTGTTGACGGTGATATTAGCTGATTAGCTTTTGGAGACGGGAGGATGAACACTGAGGCGGGAGATCGTCGTTTCGGCCCCGTTCACCAGTAACAGCGGATTATCAGTGAATCCAAGTTGTCTCTGAGGAAAGTTTATAAAATGATCCAGTGTAAAACGATCACTACAGAGGCGGGTGTTGGCGGTGATCCTCAGAATTTCATCAAGGTATAGGCTCTCTAAAAACCTCTTCTTGATGTGATCGTTTTTAGGGGAAGTTAAATGAAGATACCGATCTGTTTGTACATGATCGCATCCAGGTAGTAGCCCATGCATGTCTGTGTCGAAACTGTAGGCTCAGCTGTAGTAACTAATAGTACTGACAGTCTCTCGCGATTGAGCAGTGAATGCGAATGTGCTCGGGGAGTGTGTGTGGAGAGGGGGAGATCAGACTCTGTGCATCATCAAATAGGGGGGTGTCCAGCAGCTCATGGGTTCCAGTGCGTCATCGAGCCCTGTTTTAGCCCCGCCCAATTAATCCGTAAAATTGCAATGGTGAAAAACTGTTTAACGGTCTAACTCCACATTTCAGTACTTCACAGTTCACAGACTTTGTAACATGTTTTAGCAATACATATGTAACATTTGTAATGTGTTTAGAACTTTTTTGTAGAATTGCCTTTACAGGGACTTTAATAATGCGGAGCGTTGTTAAAGGTGCAATGTGTAACAAAGTTGAGTATCTATTAACAGAAATGCAATATGACATCCATAACTATGTTTTCAGTGGTGTATAAAGAACTTACTTAATTAACCGTAATGTTTTTATTACCTTAGAATGAGACATTAATAGCTCCATAACCGCGGGAATCCCCTTCTATGAAGGTCGCCATGTTGTGACGTCATATTCCTACCGTAGCCGAACGCTAACACACAGTGCTACAGAACTCGTTTCATCACTACCTTGAAAGAGAAGCAGCGGAAAGCTGGAAGCTAGCCTTACACTCCGTGAGTAGTGACTTTTCCCTTGTGAGTGGTGTAAAATATGTAGTTGGGATTGTTTCATGTAACTTAGTTCTCCCTCGCTGTGTTATGGGTTTGTTATGTTGGGGATAGATGTGCTGTTACGTTCGTGAGACAGCTGATGATTAGTATTCATGTCATTGACCGTAAAACAGTACGTTACAGGAATCACTAACCTGTCGATAGAGACTTTTACTAAAGTCTTTTATCACTAAAGTCGATCGCGAAGATTTTTCAAAATCAGAGAAAAAAAGCCTATTGTGTGTAGTAAATAGTATCTATGGGATGCGGAGATGACATGATTGTAACAGCGCGCGCAGTTCCGACCTTTGGACTCATGCGGACGAGTCCCAGCTCAGCCACAGTAACAGCTCATATTAGCCAGCTAAACTATTACTACCCTGTTAGAAAAAATATATAGCTGCTCCCTCGCTGTATTATGGGTTTGCTACAGTATGTGGGGATAAATGTGCTGCTGGTTACGTTTGTGAGACAATCAGCTGATTAATATTATTTTATTAAATTATATATTAAAACCCTTGATCCTCACCTGACTATGGCTTTGTAAACAGTATCCATGATGTGGTTTATAATGGACTGTGGTACAGAAACAGTGACAATGTTACACACTCTTGGCTTACTCTGGCTATTCTCTGCTGTCTCAGCCGACGAGATGTTTGTCCCGTTTTAGCAACCGTAGCTTCTTCGAAGGGGAGGGGTGAGCAGTGGGCTGAGCCCTTAGTGCAAACCTGGTGCAAACTCGCAACCGAACCACTAGATGTCGCTAAAAATCACACATTGCTCCTTTAACTAATTGATGCATATATAAGGCGCTCCGGATTATAAGGTCGTTTTTTGAGAAGATTAAAGGCTTTTAAGTGCGCCTTATAGTGCGGAAAATATGGGGTAGTTATGATATATAAAAAAATCTCAGCTCTCAGATTCTGTCAACTTTATTACGCAATTCAAACAATACATACACTTTTGGTGCTTGTAAATGTTACACGACAGATCCCTAGCGCATGTGAACCGAACACGAACACTGTTGAAAGATACAGTATGTTACAACTTACCAGAATGTATTCCTCATGCATAATATTGACCAATCATTTTTTGAACTCTTCCCTGAACCGAAATGTAGTAGTGGGCTGTACTTTCCATACGATTGACATCAGGTTCAAGTACACACAAGCCGTGTGTGTTACTCGTGTAGTTTCAGTTCGGGTGGTGGTATATGTTGCCCGCTCGATACCGCTTCCCATGGCCCAAACTGGTATTATGACACCTGCCGGGCCGGGGCTAGTAATTTAGCATGCTAATTCAGGTAAATATCTCGACAGCACTATAACTTGTCATTTTTTTAATGAAATCGTCAACCTTATTTCTTCTCTTTCTTTTGATAGCTCATTTTTTGGATATTTTAACTTCAATTATTACAGATGGCACCTTTAAAAAGCGGGTTATCAATGTGCGCCTATAGGTGGATGCACAATGTGCTACACTTTGTCCCGTAGATAATCAGCTTGCCAGCTTTAACCCCTCACTCAGTCACACACACACACAGTTTTAACCTCGCTCACGAGCAGATCTGTTTCTTCGCTAGAGAAGCGTTCAGTTTTTCCACTTGCAAACTCCACCGTGTAAATAGCGAATCTGCCATGACTGGCTTTTAAAGGGAATGGGAGATGAGACTCTGATTGGTTTATTGCACGTTACGCCCAAATCACACCCATTACTCATTAAAGGAGCAATGTGTGACTTTTAGCGACATCTAGTGGTTCGGTTGCGAGTTTGCACCAGGTTTGCACTAAGGGCTCAGCCCACTGCTCACCCCTCCCTTTCGAAGAAGCTACGGTTGCTAAAACGGGACAAACATCTCGTCGGCTGAGACAGCAGAGAATAGCCAGAGTAAGCCAAGAGTGTGTAACATTGTCACTGTTTCTGTACCACAGTCCATTATAAACCACATCATGAATACTGTCTGTTTACAAAGCCATAGTCAGGTGAGGATCAAGGGTTTTAATATATAATTTAATAAAATAATAATCAGCTGATTGTCTCACAAACGTAACCAGCAGCACATTTCTCCCCACATACTGTAGCAAACCCATAATACAGCGAGGGAGCAGCTATATATTTTTTCTAACAGGGTAGTAATAGTTTAGCTGGCTAACATGAGCTGTTACTGTGGCTGAGCTGGGACGCGTCTGCATCGCATGAGTCCAAAGGTCGGAAGTGCGCGCGCTGTTACAATCATGTCATCTCCGCATCCCATAGATACTATTTACTACACACAATAGGCTTTTTTTCTCTGATTTTTAAAATTCTTCGCGATCGACTTTAGTGATAAAAGACTTTAGTAAAAGTCTCTATCGACGGGTTAGTGATTCCTGTAACGTACTGTTTTACGGTCAATGACATGAATACTAATCATCAGCTGTCTCACGAACGTAACAGCACATCTATCCCCAACATAACAAACCCATAACACAGCGAGGGAGAACTAAGTTACATGAAACAATCCCAACTACATATTTTACACCACTCACAAGGGAAAAGTCACTACTCACGGAGTGTAAGGCTAGCTTCCAGCTTTCCGCTACTTCTCTTTCAAGGTAGTGATGAAACGCGTTCTGTAGCGCTGTTTGTTCGCGTTCGGCTACGGTAGGAAAATGACGTCACAACATGGCGACCTTCATAGAAGGGGATTCCCTCGGTTATGGAGCTATTAATGTCTCATTCTAAGGTAATAAAAACATTACGGCTAATTAAGTAAGTTCTTTATACACCACTGAAAACATAGTTATGGATGTCATATTGCATTTCTGTTAATAGATACTCAACTTTGTTACACATTGCACCTTTAAGAGAATATGGACACCCCTTTTAGACCATGCACTGGGTGTGCAGACCATTTTCACCATTGTTAAACTAGCATAAGTGGATTTGGACTCCCCCTAGGTGCGCTTGGGCCATGCGCTTTAGATACTTAAAGTAAGGCCAATGGTGTTAATATTATATGATTGAGATTTGAGTAAGACAAATGAGTGACTGAATTGGTCAAGTGAGTCTTGAGTTCTGAGCTGATTTCCAACTTGATATGAACCCAGAGTTGCTACTGTGATGTGCACTAACATAGCACTTTTTCAAGTACATAAAGAGACATTAATGGAACTGAAGCAGTTTCTTATCATTCCCATCCTACTCCTGCAGTTGTCTCCTGTCCTGACTGTCCTCTCTTTAAAGTTCCTATGGGTCTACAGTGATCCACAGTTATGTAAACTGCAGAATTGCATAACTTACAAAATCCTTGATATTGTTTAAAAATGTCGTACAGGTCCCTGTTCTCCATGTCCTCATGCTCATATTCTAACTGATGGCTGGGGAATGACAGCTCTATACGTGAGGAGGGTCTGAAATGAAGCCTGGCATACAGCAGCTCGAGTCAGTTCACTCTTGTTGACTGAAGATACAGTATGAAGGTTCGGAGAGAATGAATATAAGTGTTTGTTGATCAAACATGGAAGCTGAAGTGTGTCATTGCAGCTCCACTAGCATCACCAGAGGAAACTGCAAAAATAATGACTTTCAGACAAGCTTCCTGAACACTCCCTCCATCTGCCACTGTCTCGCTGAATTATCATCTCGTCATCTGTCTTTCTACAGTTATTTTGTGTTTAGAGTGCAACATATGAAATTAAAAAACTTCGGATAATTGCATAATGCATTTTAGTTTTAGAGGATTGACTTTGATGAAGCAAATGTGCAACCAGTCTACTTTTGACAAATGAGCTGTACAATTTACGCCATGTTTTGGACAGGACGATTTTTGTGAATGTACTAGGGATGTAACTATACCCTCTTGTCACGATTCGATACCACGATACTGAACTCACGATGCGATATTATTGCGATAGTCCAAGACACATGATAAAAGGTTAGCAAAAAATTAACTGTTGATTAAAATGCTAAATTTGGTGTTATATTGTGTGTACATGAATAGTCTTGGACTTGGTGTTGAAACCCACCCAAATCACAGGACAATAGAGACCAGAATAGCAATATTCTGTATGATTGATTCTGCAATGATTCTGGAGCTGAAAATACTGAATTATTTTAGATGAATATGCTCACACTCTTTCTCTGACTAGATGTATGGAAAATAATGTAGGCCACGTTTTACTGTTATTATCAGACATTTGGAATTATCAGGACACATAAATATTCCCCCATAGCATTATTAAACATTATATTTAACATACAGTAGTTTAGTGCTGACACTAAAACTCTGTAAACTTAATTCGTTCTCACACTGAACAATACAGAATACATATTGTCATGGCGGTATATTGTGACACGATATATTGTTACACCCCTAGAAGTTACAAATTAAGTAACAGAAGGGTTTTTGTGGTTGAATCATTAGGAATCAACATATCTTCAGTCTTATGAAGAAGGTTTATTGCTTATCAATAAATGGAACAGGCTAACATCTTATCGTATTGAATATATCTGAAACCATGATAAGAGATCGTGTTATAGTGTATAAATGCATCTGACAGCACACATGGCAGCGTCTCAGCTGGAGATCTCCTCGAGCGACACCCACTCACAGATGGAGAGATGACTGCGCTCCTCTTCATCTCTCACTCATAGAGATGTTTTCTGTCTCTGCTATTATCTGTTGTCAAACACTGTCGTTTAGTGTGGACCTATGAACCACATTCGATGCTCTTAGTATACATGTTGAAATAACAGTGATAAATGCACTCAATATTACTAGACACATCTTTCTGAATAGACTATATCAAACATCATTGCATAGAAAAACATATCCACGTCCCGTCTCTGTTGCATGCAAGTAAGTGTTTTGAAAGCATTATCCATATAAAACCCTAATTTACAAACAAAGCATTATCAAATTGTTTACTGATGGTAAGCGATGTTAGCCTGGTTCAACCAGACTCTAGTTCATTTCATTTCCACATAGAGTCTGGAACCGCTCCATTGAGAAACGTTTCCTTCCTTGTAGGCGGGTTCACTATTAAAGTTCAAATCTATTGGATCTGCCCAAAGTCACTCACGATCTGCCATAGCCAATCGCTAACGGGGTGTCGTGAGTGACGTATGTCACGCGCCGAAGAGGATTATGTTTACAATAGGATTTTAGTCAACGAGCGCCGCAGGTTTTGTTAATCTAGGAACAATTATAAATTCGAAATGTATATTTGACACGAAGGACAGTGATATATACATCCAACGGTGGAAGCTGTGTCTAATCATTACAAATACGCCGCTGTGGTCGTTTTCTGATCTGCTGCAAATGCTGTAGCAGCTACAGTGAATGATCAGTCTTGTCTCTATCTGCAGATGTGTAATAAACAACAATTTTTCATATTACGTCTTATTGTTTCTTAATTACCTTAATTATGGTCTTCAAAGTATGTGTTTGTACATTTTTATATGGCATTTAGTTTTTTTAGTAAAACAAATCAACCATTGCCATCTAAAACTGAAAATCAAATATCTTCAAAGTATGGTTTTTCACATTTTTATTTATGACAATTATTTTTTTTTAAATCACAACCAATTTGTATGATTTACAACATGTAAAACTGACAAACCAACCTCCTGCACGAGTGCACAAAGGGGCTCAAAATGTTCTATTCATCACAAGAATCAGTAAATATACAGTTGGGAATATGAGCGACTGACATGACTCCTGAGCGGATCTTCAACAATAGTTTAGCAGCCAGGACTCGGGGCTTCCGAACACCGCGAACACCAGGCTAAACCGCAAACTTCCAAACTTTCTGCCTCCTTCACTTGGTCCTCCGTTGTGCAACAAGAGGTGAGACGATAACAATCCGGCTTTAAATTCTGTATATTCGGCAGTTTCTTTTCCAACAACGGACCGAATAGCTTTTCTCACGTCTTTCTCCGCTGCCATTACTGAACTGAATCTGACACGCTTACATCAACGTCATCGTTCTCAGCCACTCCCTCTATTCGCTGATTGGTCCTACAAAAAATTGATTTCTGGAAACCTAAGGATATGGAGCGATCCCAGACGTAGTACTGAAGTAAAATGAAATTGAGCGGAAGTGCGTAGGAGGGCGCAGCCACACTCTAAAAAATGCTGGGTTGTTTTAACCCAATTTTGGGTCAAATATGGACAAACACAAAATGCTGGGTTAAAAATGTAATGTAAAAATTTAACCCAACGGCTGGGTTAGTCCATATTTGACCCAAAGTTGGGTTAAAACAACCCAGCATTTTTTAGAGTGCAGGCTAAAGCGATGTTGCTGTCATATCCAACACAGTTGGCTATATTTGCAAACTCTCCATTACACTGTGTCTGGATTATAATCTGTTGTCAAATGCTCTGAACAAACATATTATCCTCAGACGTGTTTCAGGATGCCATTAAAATAAACCCTCCAATTGTTCCCGATGCTGGGATCCTTCCAAAATTTGGTAACAAAACGTAGTTCCTTTTTCAATTCGGCGCAATGATACTTTTCCCAGGGACAGATAATGATTGACAGCGATCTCCATCATTTGACAGCGATTGCTATCTTCGTAGATAGCACCTACAGAGAGAAATGCACATAATATATTAAATAATCAGAGAGTTGCCTATTCATTTTCGTTTTGAATTGCTTTGTTCAAGACATTTCGAACTTTCTATATCTATGCTTGTAGTTTCTATATCTATCTAGTTTATATCTACTTTTGGTTAATTTAATTCGGTCAAAACGAAACAGATCTATGAAGTGGTCAAAATCATGTCTGACCCACTGTCCACGATATATTGCGCATCCATCTTACTCATGCTGTTCACTTTTCATAATCAACATAGAGGGTGAAAAAAAAAACTATAATTATATATTATAATATTTTATTATAATATTATAATTATAATATTTTAACAAATATGAAACTAAACATGCTTATTTAATGGCTCACATAGGCCTAGACTCTCTATTTGTACAAATTGCTGCACATTAATTTAATTTTGAATTTTGCACACATAAGTTGAAAGGCATTTGTTTATGTGTATAGTAAAACATATCTGCAACATTTATCAAGTTCACAGACAATTGTGCGCATTTATTAATCATTAAGATACTAAAATCATAATAAAGTGCTATACTATGTTAGCCTGGATGCCAGCCCGAACTCCGCCCACAATATTTTTTGGTCGTGAAGTTCGGTCTGTATTCGATCCATTGAGGAGAATTATGAGGGGAATTATGATCAGACAAGAAACGTTCAGGCCAATCAAATTGCCAGGGCGGGCTTTATACGATGATGGACAGATGATCTGCAAGGACGTAATCATCACGTTATCAAAGAGCGCTTAACTGGTTTCCCACAGAGATGATTGCAGCTGGAGAATTGAGATGTATAGATTCCGCTGTCGCGTCTGTTGTGAAATAAATTGACAGCGCATTAATTTAATAGACAATCAGAGAACTGCAATCAAGGCATTTGTCGATCGGAAATATATCTTTGCCGTCCTTCCTACTTGATTCGGCAAAAGTGTAACTTATCAGCTGGTTCTGACGGTCGCTAAGAAGATGGGACGTAATGAAAAGCATGTGGTCGTTGTGGTTTCTCCTTTGGTCGCACACATGGAGGAGTAAGTAAAAGAAGCAACACTCATTATTTAACTTCTAAAATAAGTAAGTTTTGTAGTTGAAAACTGCGCTACGCAAAGTTGTTCAGTTACTGCATTGCTCTGATTGGTTGTAGGTTTACCGACTATCCAATTGAGTGCAGAGGTTTTTTTTTTTTTTCCTGGTTCGGTTAAAGAGCCCCTATCATGGATTTTTAAAAATGACTGTTCATATGGTGTGGAATATAGCTCTAAGGGAATGAAAACATCCTGCAAAGATTTATATCTGAAAGTGGACCGTAAATAAAGTTATTGTCTTTCAAAAGTGAGAGTCGACTCTGAGTCTATGAAATGAATTGTTTTTGAAACGAGTCATTAGCTGTTACATCGTGACGTATAGAGGTCATTGGCCGCGCCCAGTTACTGTGCGCGCAGACGGAAGTGTAAACTTGAAGTCTACACATTCAAATACATTGCAAAGATAGTTCAGCCACTTTGTTTTCATTTACCAGGGACGAGCATGTGAAGAATCGGTGGTTAGTATTCATATTTGCAACGATACCACGAGAGTATAGCCCGATTGTGTTCTCATTTTAATGACGAATCGTTCAAAAACATAAATGAATTCAAATGTGGATTCGCAAGCGGTTGTTCCTGAAGGAGGACTCAGTAACTTACTTACCCAGCATATATGGATCAGCTCCCTCCTCCGAATCAAAACCTGCAAGTATTATTAATAATTGTTGCTTTTATGGGTTTTGAACGGTTTTGTAGCGTCGGGGCGTGAGGAGGGAAGGCGCGATAAGTAGCCTATCTGTGTGCAAGTTACGCTCAGCACAGCTTCTAGGTCTCCAATGTCAATTTTTTTTTTAATATGTGAAATGTTTGTCTCTGTTATTGGACTTGTCATAAAGAATAGAGCGTCTTGTAGTACTGCAGTGCTTTATCAATATGTTTATGCGTTATGCTAACAAACAATAACCGCCTGGGTCTGTCATCTGACCAATCACCGCCGATTAGCGTCACGCAAAGGAGTGGTTTGGAAAAATGAGTCGTTGTACGAATCATTTGGGAGTCGGTGAGCAAATCATTTAAAAATAAATGCATATTATAAGAAAAATAAAGTGTTTTTTATCCTTGCATGCATGTTAAACTGTTTTTGGGAACTCCTAAAACAAAAATAGGAACATTTCAAATGCTATGATATGGGCTCTTTAAGACACGCCTCATAATCAAAGACCTACGGAGCAGTTTCAGACTCATATTCTCACTAGAATATGAGTATGACGAAGTCAGGTTAATACTATGTTCAAAAATATCTGAAAAGCCTGGAATATGAATGTGTTTAATTACACATTAAGCATTTTCCTCACTCAAACATGCTTCTGTTTCTGATAGCTTTTAGAAGGAATAGCTGCCCATAACTGCTGGTCTAGGATCATTTGGTGTTTGTGCTCTTGAAAGCGTCAAATGTTTAAATTTACAATGTGTTTTTGCAGCGTTAAGAAATGTAGCCAATCACAAACATATGCAATGACCAATCAGATGAGGTTAAAGGAGCATTTCACCCATTGCAACATTAATCTTTATTGAAAGTGGATCATATGTAGTCGAAATGTAAAATCATTTTTTAATTTGGTGCCCTCTTGACTGAGAAAAGACAGAAAATAACCAAGGGGCGCCTTTGTGTTAAAAAACTACAGTTCCCAGAATTCCCCAACATTGCACAGCTCCGCAAGACACACCCACTAACCCACCCACCGGAACAGCGTAAACAGAGACGCAAACACACTCTTCCGTCTACAACGCTAACATTAGCTGTTACCGCGTAAAGGCCAATTTATACTTCTGCGTAGGGTGCGCGCAGTAGGTACGGCGTACCATACGCACAGACGCGTCCCATACCGCGTACCCTTCCGCGTTGCCTGACGCGCACCTCTTCAAAAATGTAACTACACGTCGCGACGACGCGGACCGCAAGATCGGTGATTGGTCGGCTTGGTAGCATCGTATTTCCTCATACGCATTTCCGCACGTACCTTCTCACGCATTTACACACGTACTATCTTCTCCGACGTCTTCTCTCATTTCTGCCTTTCAGTTTTAGTAATTTCACTAAAATGAACTGTTTTTCCACCCCAATAAGCTCCAACTCCAACATTATCCACTCTCTTTCAGTCGCTATTGCTTGTAGTAACCTAGCCGCGAGGAATATAAACACAGTGGAACATTAAAACCCTCCGCCGCCTCCTAGCGTTTCGGAGCAGTACTGCAGAGCAACCAATACTTGAACGCAGAAGTATAAATGCTCACAACGGCGTCGCCTACGTGCGAAGCCAACGCCGTATACTACGGCGTACCCTCGACGCAGAAGTATAAATTGGCCTTAAGAGTTTGAAATTCATTTCAAACAAAATGTCTAGTTAGTTGGCTGTGGCGAACAGGACGATCGAGGGCGAGGGATGTAAGAGGACGGCGCGCTGCGCGAGGCCGGTGGCGTGAGTGATAATGAAAGACACCTGTGAGTAGTGATGTGACGTTTGAACCGAGGCCTCGGAGCTTGTGTCGAGAAAAAATGGGCGTGCCAGATGAAGCCGCGATTCGAGGCTTGTGTTGTTACCGTGAAAATCACGTGACTGATGACAAACGAGGCCTCGGTTTGTGTAAAAACGTCATCGGTTCGGTCTGCGGTTCGGCTCGCGCCACCCTGTGGCTGTTTCATGAGCAGAATAAGAAGTTGTAGTAGCGTCAGAGTCAGAGAAATCTCATTATCGTTATTGTGTCATATATGTGCTAGGGCTGTATATTACTACACTAGTCTATATCAGGTTAGAATAGTTATTGGGGGATTCTCCAACTAGGAGCACTTTTGGCACTGTGAGTTTTTGGAAAATTCACTTTCTTAAAACACACTTAAAACAATCTTCCTAGCTTAATTAATTTGTCTTCTAACACAATATAATAGTGGGCAGTTTTAGAATTCCATGGAATATTATTATTTTTAACAGTTTTTCTGAAGAGCGATTTCAAAGATGTCATTTCCACCACTTTTCAATTTATGTATTTTATTACAATATAATATTGTAAAACTGATTATATAAGATTATGTATCAGTCAACAACATCAGTGGCTACCTAATCATGTTACAAAATAAATCTTAATACTTCATGAATTTAATACATTTCCATTTAAAGTTGTTAAATGCCACGAGTTGGGATTTTTTGCCTACAGCATTTCATTTTTGCTCAGGTCTATGATTATTTTTTAAAGTCACTCACACATTTATTGTAAGTAATGAACTATTAATACTTGATTTAAAATACATTTAGATCCACATAATTTGTTATTCTTATGTTTTTACTTAAAAACTGTGTAGTGGTGGAAAGTGGTGGAAATGACGGTTAATGATGGAAAGATTGTTTCTGTTAATTTTTACATAAATTGCCAGTCCAAAATATTTTTAACCTTGTATTTTATTATTTAACAGGTATAAATTGAAATAATAATTAATATTTGTCATAATCAATTATAGTAACTATATTATAGTCTTGTTATATTAATTAGACAAGATTATTTCGATTGCTTTGGATTTTTGGTTCTGGACTGGACTGAACTGCTTTTTGATTTGGATTGCCCTTTTGGATTTTTTTTTTTTTTTTTTTATGACATCTTCCTTTTTCATGGTAATGGAGCCAACAAGAAAGAGGAAATCCAACCCTGTCTGGGCTAAGCATCAGCATCTTCATTTTTACCCGCTGACACACTGACGTCCTCTGTTCCTTGTGAAATGATATTTTTCCAAGGGTGGAGAGGTTTTGTCCAAGAAGAGGAATTGTCTAAACCCCAACACAGTTAAAAGAATTCATTTTCTCAAAAAAAAAAAAAAAAAAAAAAAAAAAAAAACTGTAACCCTTTCCTTCATCACTGCAGTTTGCTTACTTTATTACACTCCCTCGAGTCACTCCACCATAAGCACTGCACTCAACACCTGTCACTTTTTTTGTTCATACTGTCACTCCATTTAAAAAAAAAAAAATAATAATTGTGTGTGTGACACTTACAGTCTATGGTGTGACAGTTGTCTCTGTACAAAATGCAGACAGAGAAAGATACAAGTTTTATTTAATATCCAGGCAATGGACAAAAGTTTGCACAGATCTCTTTATTATTGCAAATGAAAGGTTACAGAGACATTAACAGTGAGAAGAAGATAAATAAAACAAAGCGGGAGGGGGCGGGTCATGGGTTCAGAATGATTTAATTTGTCTGCTATTTCTTTGCACGGTAGCTAGGTGTCACTAGTGAGCAATGATGAATGAAGCTTCGAGTAATGAACCTTTGGGTGAAGCAATGGGCTGCGAGGTCTCAGTGGTTCAGGAAGCCTCATTTTGCCATCACTACCTGTGAGGCGCGCGCCGGTGCGTCTCACGAATAGAAGGAGCGAATGCATAAAATGGGGAGCGACGACGGCAGATCGAGAGAGAAACAGGCCTGATTTTATGTTTTGTTTTTGTTGTGTGTAACGCTGGCTTACTTTCGTTTTGTATTTGTTCATTTTACTATTAAAATGTTTAAATGTTCGCCGGTTCATGCCTCTTTCTTCCCACAACATTAAACCCAGTTCACGTTACATTTGTAAACACATTAACGTTAGTGAATTACTCCGCGTTTGTATTCATTTCTGTATGGTGAATTACTGCATGATACCTGGATGTTCTGAAGGCGAAACTATCACAACACAAATGTCCGTGTGCTAGTCTGATTCAGAGATTTCCTCCAGGAGAAATTGCCATCGTTGAAATTCTCTGCAGAGGACGGACTCTGTGTCCGTAGGTCGTGACACGCAGCGAGAGTACAGGCAACAGCAGGCCGCCGAGCTCGACCCAGTCCGGGCGTCTCCTGCTCCTCCATCAGCCTCAGCTGCTCTAAACTATACCGCAGCTCGTAAAGATAGCCACGAACATCGGATTTAAGCAGCAGACTTTCAAAAACCCTCTTCTTCCATATCATGTTAGTTTCTTCCATTATCATAACTTCATATCTCCACAGGGCTTGTTAGCTTAGCTTCCAAACAAGATGGCGGATATTGATTTCAGGTTCTGCAAGTGAAGTCCCACCCACTGATCTGTAATAGACCTGTGGGTGAGTGGGTGCCACAAAACCTTGAATAATAATGAGCTAATCATTGTAGTCTGTTGACATTTCAATGAAATGTGACTTCCTGCTTATCGTGACGCAAAATGACGATTTTTACGTCACGATAAGCTGGAAATAAAACACTTAAATCCTTATTTCTCCCATCTCAGGGGAAAATAAGGGAATAAACCATGACCATTCAAAAATATGACTGGGTTTCTAAAGATACAAAGCTTAATGCAAATGGGTGAAGTGACCCTTTAAGTCAGGAGTTTTTATCCAGTGCTGAGTTCTGCACATGCAAATCCTCTCATTCTAAGTTAATTTTTAACAAAAAGGTGTAGACATTATGTTTACTTAAACGTTTTATTAAAATTGTAAAAGGATATATATCGCCTAGAAAGCGTGAATTGTTTGTTTTGCTGCATTAGTTAAAGCTACGGTTAATTATTATTTAAATCGGCTGCCATGCCAAATCATGCATAAAGTCTGCTTGCTTTTCTCTTCAAATTATAGTGGTTTGTGAACGTAGCCACTTTGATAACAAATAATTAATCATGAGTGTTTATGCTAGGATATGTATGTGACCATAACTTGAAACTATTTCATGACATTCTATTTAAATATTTTTTTTAAAGAGGAATTCAATTCAATTCACATTTATTTATATAGCGCTTTTTACAATACAGATTGTATCAAAGCAGCTTCACAGTGATAACATGAAAGTAATACAACCATAACAACACAGATCAATAATATTGTTGAATATTAAATGACCCCAACTAAGCAAGCCAAAAGCAAGGCAACAGTGGCAAGGAACCAAAACTCCATCAGGCGATTGGATAGAGAAAAAAAACCTTGGGAGAACCCAGGCTCAGTCGGGGGCCAGTTCTCCTCTGGCAAACATAAATATTGTTTCAAAGCAGCTTTACAGTAAGTGCATTTCAGAAAAATACATTTAGTTAATCATGTAATATTAAGGCCATAACATATCGCCGGCGTTGAGTCGTCTCTTCACAGGCGTTGAGTCGCCTCTTAACAGGCGTTGGTCTTCTCATCACGTTGGGGCGTCTGAAGTCTCTGTGAGAGGCTGGATACAAAACTGGAGCTGACGAACGCCCTTTTTCTCGGGACAAGTGTCCCGAGATAACAGCAGAAAGGCAGATGGGAAATAATTAGCATAGCTGATGTTCATAATGATTTTCATTACACAGGATCAGGCAAGCATAAAGGTAAGCATTATGTGAATGCTTGACTAAAGCGATGCGTCTTTAATCTAGTTTTAAATTGTGTCAGCGAGTCAGAGCCTCGAACCATATTGGGAAGGCTATTCCAGAGTTTTGGAGCTAAATGCGAGAATGCCCTCCCTCCTTTAGTGGACTTCAATATCCTAGGAATTACCAGAAGCTTCGAATTTAGTGACCTTATAGAACGCGGTGGATTGTAGAGCGATAGAAGGTCCATTAAATACACAGGAGCTAAACCACTCAGGGCTTGGTAACACTTTACAATAAGGTTCATCAGTTAACATTAGTAAATGCATTAACTAACATGAACTAACGATGAGCAATGCATTAGTTACAGTGTTTATTAATCTTTGTTAATGTTAGTTAATACAAATGAAAGCGCAGCGCAAGTTCTGCCAGGAAGACTCAATTGTCACGTCATTATTACTTCTCATCTATCCAATCGCGTTCTAATACGCGAAGTATAAAAGACCCTTACTTACACTTGTCTGAGTTCGCAGATGCTGACGCTTCACCTACCACCATCCTCCCCACCTCCACTAAGACGGTCTTTGCTCCATCCTTCCCACCACCACCAGGTCGGTCCCTTCCAAAACTCCAAGGGGGGGTCGGCTGCGCCCCTGCCTTCATCTTCAGGCAGGATATGCAGAATCCATACCCTCGGATTGCGAGTTACGGACGGGCCTACGCCAAAGAACTTTATTGCATATATGGCTTGCTGGGCTGTTAATAAAATGTTTTATCGTACAGTATCTTATCTCCCGAGTCTTTCTGGTAGAAATACAGCTGTTCATTGTGTGTTCATGTTAGTTCACAGTCCATTAACTAATGTTAACTAATACAACCTTTGATTTTAATAACGTATTAGTAAATGTTGGAATTAATATTAACTAAGATTAATAAATGCTGAAGAAGTATTGTTCACATATTGTACATGTTAACTACGTAATGTAGTTAACTAATGTTAACTAATGAACCTTATTGTAAAGTGTTACCCAGGGCTTTATAGGTCAGTAGTAGTACTTTGTAATTGATACGGAACTTAATAGGTAACCAGTGTAGAGATGATAAAAATCGGTGTTATATGATCATATTTCCTTGACCTAGTAAGAACTCAAGCAGCTGCATTTTGTACTAACTGTAGCTTGTTTATTGAGGATGCAGGAATATTTTGTAACGGAATATTTTGCTCTGGTGATGTCTGTTTATTTTTTAGTCTAGCCACGGTGTTAAATAAAAACCTTGGATTATTTTGGTTATTTTCTATTAGTTTGTGGAGATGCTCAGCCCTGGCTGTTTTTAGAGCCTTTTTATAACATGACACACTGTCTTTCCATGTGATTCTAAAGACCTCTAAATTAGTTTGTTTCCATTTACGCTCTAACTTACGGGTTTCTCTCTTGATAGCATGCATAGCACTGTTGTACCATGGTGCTTTAGTTTTCTCTCTAACCTTTTTTAATCTAATTGGTGCAACAATATCTATCTATCTAATAGGAAGCACATCTCTTTAGCATTACCATGGATTCGGTTCACTCCCTGACGATGCTCAGTGAGTTTATACTGAGACCATCCTGAAAATCTGCCTTTATTCCCACCTAAACGGTTCCCAATCCACTCATATAATGTCTCAAATTAACTGCTAAGTGCAGTGCAGTCACGTGAGCTGATGCACTGCAGAAACACTGACGAAACTCGCTTATGATCACTTGATTTATCTGCTGCTCCTGAGCTCAGACTGCAGGCGTCAATCCAAAGACCATTAGACTCACAGACAGTCTGATTCATGCTGCTAAAATGTTAAGAGCTTTTAGGAAACAAAAAGCTGATTGGCTGACTAAACTTTAAGGATTAGTTCACTTCAGAATTAAAATTTCATGATAATTTACTCTCTCCCACCCACGTCATCCAAGATGTTCATGTCTTTCTTTCTTCAGTTGAAAAAAAATTAAGGTTTTTGAAGAAAACATTCAAGGGTTTTTTCTCCATATAGAGACTTCAATGAATGGGGTCCAATGGGTTGAAGTTTCAGTGCAACTTCAAAGTCTCAACACGATCCTAGCCGAGGAATAAGAGTCTGATCTAGACAAACCAGCGGACATTTTCTTAAAAAAAATTACATGTATATACTTTTTAACCACAAATGCTGGTCTTGCACTAGCTGTGATGCACCACACTGACACATTACGTTACCACGTTGAAAGTTTAGTTGGAAGTAGTACCGACCTACTGTAGCGTTTACAAAGCGAACGTGCAAAATGCTGTTTAAAAAAAAATAATAAAAAAGGGTAAACCAACAACCGTTTTTAACCAGAACATGTGTGACCTTTCAACCTGATTACAAAATGTTTGGCGCATCACAGCTATAGCAACAGTGGGCTCCTGGCACGTTTTTGGTAGATCGAAAAAAAATAGCATTTTATTTAACATGTTAACCCATACCCCACTTTTTTTTTTTTACGGGCACTTTTCTATTCATACTGTTTTAATCCATAATTTCTGTGACTCACTTTCCCTTCTTTGCTTTTTGCCCTTTATAAAAAGGGCAAATATACAGTATGTTGTATCTGAAATAACTAATGTGATCACTTTTTGCTTCTCTTAACATAGTGTGAACCAGAAAATATATTATTTTATAACATTCTATAATACAGGCTGTGTTGACTAGCATTGCATTATAGATGTACATAATTCCTGTGAAAATACCCATGGTGGCTTATACCGTGTGTTTATTGTCTTGATATTTTATCAGACAAAACTTCTCTATCTGCATGTTAATCAGCTGTAGTGATATCTGATGTCCATATAAGGGATTTCCTGGAATGTCATTAATTTAAAGGGTTAGTTCACCCAAAAATGAAAATTAAGTCATTAATTACTCACCCCCATGCTGTACCAACCCCGTAAGACCTTCGTTCGTCTTTGGAACACAAATGAAGATATTTTTGATTAAATTTGAGAGGTGGATCACTGCCACATAGGCTGCCTAAGGGATAGAAACTTGAGGACCCAGAAAGTCAATGAAGAAAATGTTTAAATATTCCATGTGACAACAGTGGCTCAACTATAAGTTTATCAAGCGACGAGAATTTTTGTGCGAAAAAAACAAACAAAAATAACGACTTTATTTGACTGTTCCTTTTCTTCCTTGTAGGCCTGAAACGAGACTTCAAGAGATTTCCACGACGCATGCGTGAGAACCGAAGTTGTTGAAGGAGATCGCAATTCTCGCGGAAATCTCTTGAAGTCTCGTTTCAGGCCTACAAGGAAGAAAAAAATAGTTGAATAAAGTCCTTATTTTTGTACTTTTTAGCCTATATGAATCTCACTTGTGGACTTTCCGCGTGAGGGCGCCTTCTGGCTTCCAGTATAAATGAAACAGAAATTACATGAAAGTGTTTAGCGCTCGATGTTGTTAACATTGCCTCATTTTGGGTAAAAATAGAAAAAAATTACTAAAGTATTTTGTAATGTAGAAACTTGAGTCATTTTTCAACAAACTACTTCACTCTTTCTTGAGTCATGTTATTTTTCAATACTTCTACTAGTAAAGTAAATAGTTTCTTAAGTAGCAACCCTTTTACTTGAGTACAATTTGTAGTACTCTTTCCACACGGCATAAGATCAATGTCAGGGTGAAATAAGCTTTTCTTGAAACACTCATTTCACATTATTTTACAAACACGCATGTACACGCAGTGTGAATACACTGAATATTTATATTCCCACATATGTCCTGCTGTCTTTGCTCTGATGATAGTTGATGCTTTCCTCAAACTCATGCTCATTTCTATTGTGTTAGTAAATTCTCATTCTCTGCGTGGACAGAATCAATAAACATGATGTCTGCTCTTTTCATGTTCACTACTACCCTTGAGCAGTGTTGTGCAAGTTACTTCCAAACTGTAATACATTAGGTATTACTTGTTACTGTTATTTAAAAGTAATTCATTACCTTACAATATTACTGTCTCAGAATTGTAATGCGTTACATCACTCATGTATTACTTTTGAGTTACTTTCACCAAAATTACTAAGTAGAACAACTTTGGGGCTGTAACGATGTGAAAACCGAAATCGCGATTCGCCACACGACTCAGATCCACGAACAGAATCGCGACACACCTTCCAACTCCAGCGTTATTCTCCTTACCGTCCAGATCCAATGCTGCCTTATCTTTAAATTAGGCTATTAGTATTATTTGAAGTTAACATTATAAAATACGTAGACCTACACCACAAAACTAGTTAAGGAGCATTATGGACATGACATTTGCAGTCAAAACTTGAAATAAAAATTCTCAGAAAATACATGTATTGAAATATAGGCTACTTCCTCAAAGGACTCCAGACATTAGACAAATATCAGTCTATGTTTTATTTTTAATATTAGGGAAAAGACACACATTCATGCGTGACAAAAAAAAAAAAATAGGAGGCAAAATATATTTTTTGTAATTCTGTTAATTACACTGCGGAAGGGTTGGCTCTCCAGTCTCCATAGAACTTAAAATATTCATTTTATTTTAGTTTTCGTGTTCGCATTTATGAGGAAAAAACAATGTTACAGACGCGACCGCTCTGAACTGGCACTAAAAGACTGCTTTAAAACTTTTACATAGTCTGTTGCCTTTAAGAAGTAAAAGCAGACAATACACTGTAATACAACTGTAATACAAGCCTCACTGAACATGTAACGAGTAAAATATTACTGAAAATTGATTAGTAATGCCTTACACTACTGCGTTACAGCAAAAAGTAATATGTTACTGTAATGTATTACTTTTGTAATGCGTTACTCCCAACACTGCCCTTGTGGGCAAGAAGTGGGCTCATTTCTCAATATTTGCTGAGCCACCAAAATTAAGTTAACTTTCAGGGATAGTTCCTCCTAAAACAAAGATTTTGTCATCAGTTATTCACATCACGTTGTTCCATATTTTAATTAAACTCGAGAGATTTCTGTCCCTTCCATGAAAGTCTGTTCACCCAAAACTTTCAAGCTTCAAAAAGTTCATAAATGCATTGCAAAACTAATCCACATGAACCAAGCACTTTAATCAAAGTCTTCTAAAAAGGCATGGTCAATTTGTACAATTAGTTAATTAGGCCTTCACATATAAACATTGATCAACGCACATTCATAGAGCACATCAAATATGGTTCATGGAAGCACATTAACAGTTAACCAGCTGTGTGTGAATGTTCCATGATTTGGCTCATAATCTCTGGGCCAATCCCGAGAGAGAGAGAGAGAGAGAGATGTCTGGTAACAGTTGCTCTCTGAGGAGCGGATGTCATTGTTCATCCATCTCTCCATATTGAGTGATCAATTATCATGTCTAACAGTCTCCCAACTGATCCTCGCACTGGAGTTCAAAGGCAAATCAATGTCTGCGTAGTGGCAAGATCTTCTCAGAACCCTTGATTGATTATCATTGATTTAGTTGATTTTTTTTTTCTTGCTGTTGAATTCCATTTTTATTCGAGCATATTTAAACATCAGTGATTTTTGCAGATCAAAGTCAGTGTGAGGCAGTTTATGATTCATGATAGTGTCTGTGAAATGAGCACTAGAAATAAGTAGGAATGATGCTTCTCTTCACTGGAGCTCTCAAATCTATTATTTGCATGTCTAATGCCATGATCAATAGTGATCTGGCAAGTTTAAATATGCTGAAAGATTTGAGAGCAGTAGCTGCATTTCACTTGATACTTGAACAGAAGGGGCTGTGAATGAGTTCTTGTTTTTAATATTTATATGCCTATATTTATGTTTATAATTCAGGATAAAGAGTGCTGTTCTCCCAAATATCAGCGGTGTTGTAAACATGATAGCCTATTGATTTTATACAACAGTGAAGAGCTAAAACTGAAAGTTGTGTGTAAGTGGACATTTTTAACCAACTTTTTCTACTATTGTAGCAATTAAATCCACTTAGTTATTACCAAAGCTTGCTCTATTTTGCTGTAGGTCAGTAAACCGTCATGCTGCCCCGGAAAGCAGGTTCATGATGAACCTTCTTGCACATACACTGCCTGTGAAGTCAATGCCTGATTGGGCAGTGAGAAAACAAGTCTGTCCTGAGCTTTGGCTTTATGCACAGCTGCACTACTTCCTGAACTTCAGCCAGCTCCTGTTTCTCAGTTTCCTGTCTGCAATTATTGGCCAAACTTGATTAATTCAGGTGTGTCTGATTATTGTTGCCGTGACTACTGAGATCAGGCACACCTGGATTAATCAATTTGTCCAATAATGGCAGACAGGAAACAAGAAGCTGGCTTAAGTTCAGGAAGTAGTGCAACTGTGCACAAAGCCAATAGCTTTATCCCTAAAACGCCTTTTAGATTTCACTCATAAACTGCTGCCTTCCTCAGTCCTGCAATACTACAACAAGCCAGACAATGAGCCAGATTTGGATTAGATTAATGTGAACCCCCTGCATTTCATATTTTAACAAACGTTTCACTGCCTGAATTTGAACAGGATCACTTTCCTTTAAAGGCTGATGTGATCTCCCATGGAGGACGCAGTCACAGAGAGACACATGCCGCCTGTGGCATTTTCATGTGTCCCTTGTTGTGTTGTTCTCGAACCCGCTGTGCAAGAAACACAACACTGTCAAACTGAACGAGTAGTTGTTCCTCTGAAGACTAAAATCACTCTTCATCCTCCGCTCACATTCTCATCTCCTCATCCATAATGGATAACAGCATCTAAACACAGAACACCCCGACTGGGAGTGAAATTGCAGAAGTCTTAATGGTGTTATTGGCTTGTAGCTCAAGGGAGAAGCGAATGAGATTCCTCAGATTGAGTTAATGTGCTGGAAATAAACCAGTGCTTTGTTGCACCAACAGCTTCACCACACTTCTGTCAGGGCCACTCATCAACTACGATTGACAATTAGCATACACTTTGGATTGGCGGTGTGATTCCGTTCTGGGCGAGATCTCCCGGCACATCCGTGCAGCCTCGCCATAACAAAACCATATGCCAATATCCCACAAACCCAACTGAGGTGAATGTACCTAGTGTGTATTTTGCATTGTATATTATGCGAACAGCGGCCTTTCGATTCGGCTTTGGCCGCGACTCTGGATGACTTGGAGTTAAGAGAACGTCACTTAAGTCATTCTTAAAAAATGAAGATGTGTTCGGAGTTTTGACGACCGGATACGGCAAAAGTTTAATATATCAACTTGCTCCGCTGGAGGAAAAATGCATTTGACTCACTCATCCACAGCCGTTCGTTGCTCTGGTTGGTTGTGGTGCTAACCTATTGTGTGCAGAGGGATATTGAAAGACAACCTTTTATCCCGCCCCTCGGATTGAGGTATGCCAATTGTGAGTTCCCAGACCTAAAATCTTGATAGGTCTGGCTTGCCAGGGTAGGGTGACAGTATAGTGCGTGCCATTTTGCCCGAACTTAATTTGATTGTGTTCAATCTGCTTAAATATATGTACAATTTAAGTTTACTTAATACGTTTGTGTTGGATTACATGATTGATTTGTGTTGCATTAACTGAAACTGGGCAGTGCTTGTTAGTTCCCAACATGCTTTGCATGTGGTTGAATTAAGAGAGAAAAAAAGTGTTATTTTATTTATTTTTTTGAGAAATTTAGAAAAGGCAAAGACTTGATAGTATGTAATTGTGTTTAATGTTAAATTACATTGGAATTGTTAGAACCATTTAAATTACAGTGGGTAATTTAATGCCATTGTGGAGAGCGAGATGTTGCAGTGCACAGATCGGCGCGCGTCTCTCTATAATGTGATTGTGAAGTAAATGGGAGCGGGAATTCACCGCATTATGAACTCGTCGCGCAATACCCCCAACCTCAGACAAAAATGTAGGCCCTGTAGACAGGCCAGGCTGCCTATATTAAAAATATCATATTAAGCAGAAATGTGAAATGTACCTTAGCATATTAGAGGAAGACGCTGATATCTGGATTGAGTTGATGTGTGAAGAATGCACTTCCACAGCAGTCACGAGTAACAGCAGGAATAGGCGGTTAAAGTTTTCTATGCTTAATTTGATTTGATGACAGTCACGAGACCAATTACTCGATCCAATCACGTTGATGGATAAAAATAAAATTAAATTAAAACAAATATGTAACGAGTAACAAGCACAAACAGAAGGAAAATAGCAGAGAAAAAGTACAGATACATCACTTAAAATGTACAAGTAAAAGTAAAATTACACAATTTTAAACTTACTCAAAAAAGTACAATTTCTGAAAAAAACGACTTAATTACAGTAACGTGAGTATTTGTAATTCGTTACTTTACACCCCTGCCAATCACAGCAATACTCCCCATACGCTTCACTACACGCGGAGCTAACTGGCAGATTACACCGGTCGGCAAAACTGCAAAAACAGCCTTCTTGCAAATGACCGATTCAAGCGCCGTCTTCTGTTTCTCTTTTAGACAAAAAGCCAAGTCTAACTTGTTCATTGTAGCGGCCAAAGACGTTTCCAACAACTGGTGTTCACCCATAGCCATCTTGCAATGTTTATTAAAGGGTTAGTTCGCCCATTTAAGACATGAAGTTGTATGCAATCCTTACCTGCACTCTAGTGCATATACACACTGACCCACTCTGTCGTCACCCCCCTGGTCAGTTCTGACCGCTGGAAGTTTTTCAATGAAGTACTCCCGGTTATTTTCCGGGGCCACAAAACTGTGCGTTTTTACGTGAAAAAATGATTTGCGTTTCAAAGCTTGATTAATTTACCACACAAAAAACACGCCGGTCAAAATTCATACCTCAGTTTTAATGCGGCACTATTTTCTATCCATTTCTATCAATCCGCGCTGTCGCAACGTCAACAGTGCGCATGTAACGATCAGCTGTTGATAGCGCACGACTCGCTGACAACATGTCTGACTGCGAGCTAAAACTTATGATGATGAAACGTCTCGGTTACGTATGTAACCCTCGTTCCCTGAGTAGGGAACGGAGACGTTACGTCAGAAGTGACGGAGATTGGGGGTTTCGCATAGAAAGCCAATCCTCTTCGAGTATTTAAACACGAGCCAATGGCATGCAATGCCTTGGGGCTGCGGAAATTTGCATAGCGTACTCCGCCCTACTCCGTGAGTATAAAAGGAGGAAGTGAACGCAACCGCAGTATGTCTTCGCTGAGGAGCCAAGACTGAACTCGGCATCTACCCAGCGATACAGCAGAAGTGGCAGGGAGACGTAACGTCTCCGTTCCCTACTCAGGGAACGAGGGTTACATACGTAACCGAGACGTTCCCTTTCGTAGTCACTTCGAGTTACGTCAGAAGTGACGGAGATTGGGGGTCTGTGCCATCACGCCAACTTCAGGCTGTCTTCCAGTGCCCTGCGAAAGTCTGAACCCCCGAGCCTTACCTGATTTCCTTAGGGGATCCGACTTAGACACAGGATTACCAAGGTACACTGGGAAACATATCCCGAAGGGGACATGCTACCAGCTGCCTACCGAAGGGAGGACTTACGAATACACATATGGCCACATAGGAACACATATGGAATCACTGGAGCACCAACCGCAGGTGGCTACTAATTTCAGCTCCAGGGGTGGCAGATGGCTTGCCAAGGGAAGACACATGCTCAGAGAGGCTTACAGTGGATAATACACATGAGACGGTTACCAAGGGGGAACTGTACGCATGGAGGCACCTAGCCAGCATCCAGAGCCACAGCAGTGGTGCCCGCATCGTCGGTGCTGGAGGACTCAAGGCTTCAATGGAAGAACTGAGGAAAAAATCGCACTTATCCAGTCCGGGGAGTGGAGTGGCGAGCAAGCGAAGACACCTGAGCGGATCCAGAACTGGCCGAAACGAGTACGTGAGAGGATACCGGCTCAATTCGCAGATTATAGAATCTGGCGAAGGTGTTGGGTGTCGCCCAGCCTGCAGCTCTGCAGATGTCTGTTAGCGAGGCGCCGTGCGCTAAAGCCCAAGAGGAGGCCACACTCCGAGTGGAATGGGCCGTCACACCAAGGGGGCACGGAAGGCCTTGCTGCTGGTAAGACAAAGCAATGGCATCCACAATCCAGTGGGACAGCCGTTGCTTTGAGAGAGCCCTTCCCTTCTGGCTCCCTCCATGACAGACAAAGAGCTGGTCTGAGGTCCTGAAACACTGCGTTCTGTCGACATAGGTGCGGAGAGCACGTACCGGACAGAGCAGTGCCAAGGCTGGGTCTGCCTCCTCCGGGGGCAGCGCTTGCAGGTTCACCACCTGGTCCCGGAAGGGAGTGGTGGGAACCTTGGGCACATATCCAGGCCGGGGTCCCAGGATCACGTGAGAGTAAGCCGGCCCGAACTCCAGGCACGCTTCGTCAACGGAGAATGCGTGCAGGTCCCCCACCCTCTTGATGGAGGCCAATGCAACCAGGAGTGCTGTCTTCATGGACAGAAACTTTAACTCTACCGATTGCAAAGGCTCAAAGGGATGCCTCTGCAGAGCACTTAAAACTACCGAGAGGTCCCAAGAGGGTACGAGGGGAGGACGAGGCGGATGCAGCCTCCTCGCTCCCCTCAGGAACCTGATGACCAGGTCGTGCTTCCCTAAGGACTTACCTTCCACTGCTTCATGAGAAGCGGCAATGGCCGCGACGTAAACCTTAAGGGTGGAGGGCGACAGCCTGCGCTCCAACCCTTCTTGCAGGAAGGAAAGCACGACACTGATCGAACATCTCCGGGGGTCTTCTCCGCGAGAAGAGCACCAATTGACGAAGAGGTTCCACTTCAACGCATAAAGGTGTCTCGTGGACGACGCTCTTGCGGAAGTGATGGTTGCCGCCACCGCAGGTGGCAGCGAACTCAAACCTGCCTCGTCCCGTCCAGGAGCCACACGTGCAGCCTCCAAAGATCGGGACGAGGGTGCCACAGAGTGCCCCGTCTCTGAGAGAGTAGGTCTGGTCTCAGAGGAATAGGCCAAGGAGGTGCTGTCGCGAGGAGCATGAGATCGGAGAACCACGTCTTGGTGGGCCAGTAGGGGGCTACCAGCAAGACCTGCTCCTCGTCCTCCTTGATCTTGCACAACACCCGTGCAAGGAGGCTCACTGGGGGAAACGCATACTTGCGTGGGCCCCGTGGCCAGCTGTGCGCCAGCGCATCCGAGCCGAGAGTGCCGCGGGTCAGAGAATAAAACTGGGCGCAGTGGGACGAGTCCCGAGAGGCGAACAGGTCTATCTGTGCCTCCCCGAACTCGTCCCAAATCAGCTGGACCGACTGGGGATGGAGTCGCCACTCGCCGGAGATGGGGCGGACCCGGGACAGCTCGTCGGCTGCCCAGTTCCGGTCTCCAGGAATGTAAACTGCACGAAGGGACCTCAGGTGCTTCTGACTCCATATCAAGAGGTGGCGGGCGAGCTGCGACAACTGGCGTGAGCGTAGACCCCCTGGTGGTTGATGTACGCTACTGCCGTAGTGTTGTCTGAGCGGACAAGCACATGCTGGCCCTTGAGCAACGCTCGGAAGCGGCGTAGGGCGAGCCGTACTGCCAACAGCTCGAGGCAATTGATGTGCATGAGGCGCTGGGCTCCTGTCCAGGAACCGGCGGCTGCATGCCCATTGCACATGGCACCCCAACCCGTGGTAGATGCATCCGTGGAGACAACGAGATGCCTGGAAACTCGCTGAATAGGGACGCCGGTCCGTAAAAAGCTGAGGTTCGACCACGGGAAGAAGGTTCGGCGGCACGCTGGAGTCACTGGAACTCGGAGCGAGCCGCGATGCCATGCCCACCTCGGGACTCGATCGCGAAGCCACAGCTGAAGCGGTCTCATATGAAGCAAACCGAGCGGCGTTGCCGCGGCCGCGGATGCCATATGCCCCAGGAGCCTCTGAAATAGTTTCAGTGGAACCGCACTCTTGCCCTCGAACTGTCGAAGACAAGTCAGCAGTGAGTGCGCGCGCTCGTTCGTGAGCTGCGCGGACATGGCGACCGAGTCTATCTCCATGCCGAGAAAAGAGATCCTCTGCACGGGGCAAAGTTTGCTCTTCTCCCGGTTGACCCGAAGGCCCAAACGGGCTAGGTGCCGGAGCACCAAGTCTCTGTGTTCGCAAAGCTGAGCTCGAGAGTGTGCTAGTATCAGCCAGTCGTCGAGATAATTCAGGATGCGAACCCCGTGTTCGCGAAGGGGAACAAGGGCTGCCTCGACGATCTTCGTGAAGACGCGAGGGGACAGAGCTAACCCGAATGGGAGAACGGCGTACTGATATGCCTGGCCCTCGAAGGCAAACCGAAGAAACGGTCTGTGTCGAGGTAAGATGGACACATGGAAGTACGCGTCCTTCAGGTCGATCGCTGCAAACCAATCCTGATACCGAACACATTCGAAAATGCGTTTGGCCGTGAGCATTTTGAACGGTAGTCGATGGAGAGAACGGTTCAAAATGCGCAGGTCCAGGATCGGTCGTAACCCACCGGTCTTCTTGGGGACAATGAAGTAGGGGCTGTAAAACCCGGACTTCACCTCGGCTGGAGGGACCGTCTCGATTGCACCCTTCGCCAGCAGGGTCGCAATCTCCGCTCTCAGGACTGGGGCATTGCCACCAACTATCGTGGAGCGAACTCCCCTGAAGCGGGGAGGAGACCGTGCGAACTGAATCGCGTAGCCGAATCTGATCGTTCTGATGACCCAGCGGGATATCCCGGGAAGCGCTAGCCAGGCTTCCAGGAAATGAGCCAACGGGGTCATGCGAACCACAGACGTCCCCCCGGAGGGGCAGCGGTGCGGGTCGACTGGCACACGTGCAGGGGTTACCCCGCTCGGATGCGTCGAAGCCCGCTCCCCGACAGAAGGGACCAGGGAAAGCGGAGCGTTCCACGGGGGTCTGTTCTGCCGGGGGTCTGGCGACAGAGGGGGAAGGGATTGGTGTAGCCCGGGGACGACACACGCACCCTTCCGCGCCCTCAGAGACAGAGAGGAGTGTGTGGGCTGACGCACGGGGGCATCGAGCGCACCCACTCCAGTCTGTGAGCTCAGTGAGGATGTCAAGTCTTTCTTTAACCAGTTCAGGGTGCTGCCCACCCGTGGGTGAGCAGCGGGGAGCTGAGAACAAAAGATTCTCCCCCGGCCCTCCACCGGGGGAAGGAGGGGGCCTGCTACCGCCTCCTGGGAAAGACTCGAGATCGTCACTGAGCGGCCCGTGTCAGGATCTTCGCTTGGCCTGGCGTTTAGCGGGGCGAGCGGCCTGAGGGGGCTGAGACGCCGGCCTGCGGCCTCCTCGACGCCGGGGCCCGGGTGAAGGCTGCTGCTGGGGCCGGGCGGGAGGGAGGGTAGCCGCAGGGGGGCGTCCTCGGCGGCGAGCAGAGGGAGGCACCTGCGCCGATGACTGGGTGGAGGCAGCAGCTGGTCGTCGGGGCAGGATGTGTTTAATGGCCTCCGTCTGCTTCTGGGCGGTGGAGAACTGCTGGGCGAAGTCCTCGACCGCACCGCCGAAAAGGCCAACCTGGGAGAGCGGAGCGTCGAGCAGACGAGTCCGCTCAGCGCTCCGCGTGTCTGCCAGGTTGAGCCAGAGATGGCGCTCCTGAACCACCGAAGTGGCCATCACCTGACCGACGGCGCGAGCGGCCACTTTCGTTGCCCGGAGAGCAAGGTCAGTGGCGGACCGCAGATCTTTAAATGCCGTCGAGTCAGTCCCGCCCTCGTGCATGTCTCTGAGCATCGTCGCTTGGAAGACCTGCAAAGTGCTCATGGCATGCAAAGCGGAAGCCGCCTGTCCCGCCGCTCTATAGGCTCGCGCCGCCATAGCAGACGAGAACCCACAGGCTTTGGATGGGTGCTTAGGAGGACCACGGGTGGAGGCGCTCTGTGGACACAGCTGCATCGCAACAGAGCGCTCCACCGGGGGCATCCCAGTGTACCCACGGGCGGCCCCACCGTCGAGGGGGGGAAAGGCGGGGGAGAGATCGCGCTCTCGAGTGGACAAAGGAGCCCCCCAAGAGCGCGATAACTCCGCATGCAGCTCGGGGAAAAAAGGTATTGGAGTTGGCCGTGGCCTTGCGGCGGCAGCTTTGTCCAGATACCAATTATCCATCCGCGAGAGATCGGGGCAGGATGGAGGTTTCCATTCTAGCCCGATACTCCCAGCGGCTCGAGACAGCATGGCCGTCAGCTCGGGATCTGACACGGGCAACGCTGGCACTCCCGAAGGGGGCAACGCAGCCGCATCTTCCTCTCCCGAGGACTCAAGCCCGCCTAGTGATGCTGTGATAGACATCACATCATCATCTGGAGCGCTGCTCGAAGCAGCCGGTGCCGCCGAAGAGACAACCGACCAAGTCGCGCTAGCGCTCGCTGGCTCACGCACTGAGGCGGGAGGTGTGGCCCGAGGAATCGTCGGGGCTTTATCCCACACTGTCACCGTTAGATCGCCGGGTCCCCGGGTCGACGGGCCCCCTTCCGTGAAGGAAGCCGATCGAGTAGGGGGGACCGGGGCTCTCACTCTAGTGAGATCATTGAGCCTCGACCTCAGTGTGGAGATGGTCATGCTCCCACAGAAGGAACATGAGTCATCCACGAACGCTGCTGCTGCATGCTGAATGCCCAGGCATACAAAGCAGCGTTCGTGACCATCAGATGATGACAGAAATCTACCACATCCAGAAGGGCACGGGCGAACCATCTTTAAAAAGACGTGCCGCGTGCAGCTCTTTCACTTTCACTTTTATGAGAAAGGAGAAATTCACTCTTTCAGCGCTGAAGCTGCCAGGGAGAAGTGCAAAGTCTGGCAGACCACTGCTCAGATCGCAGGCAATGCAAAATCTCGCTGGGTACCGCCGTCACACCAACACTGAAGAGGACGCTCGTTCTCGAAGAGTCTTGAATCAGCTTTTAGGAGTGAAGAGGTTCTCTTGGCTCCGAAGCGAAAACATACTGCGGTTGCGTTCACTTCCTCCTTTTATACTCACGGAGTAGGGCGGAGTACGCTATGCAAATTTCCGCAGCCCCAAGGCATTGCATGCCATTGGCTCGTGTTTAAATACTCGAAGAGGATTGGCTTTCTATGCGAAACCCCCAATCTCCGTCACTTCTGACGTAACTCGAAGTGACTACGAAAGGGAACCAATTTTAGCAGAATGTCAGACGGATCAGATGATGAAAGTAATTTTAGCACAACGACAAAGGGATACCTTTATGAACGGGAGTATACCGATGCCGAACTTTAGCAGATGGAGATAGAACGGGAAGAGAGAGAGCAAGAGGACAGAGATGAGTTGTCCAAGTTGATGCTGGGCCCACAGCTGTAGCAAGAGCCAGGATAAACAACAAATGGTGGTGCACTTGTTCAAATTGTCAAGTTATGCCAACAGAGGTTGAAAGCTATTGCTGCCACGAATGGGAACTCGTCATGCCACAGATGCAAAACCTATCGATTGACGAGAAGGACAACTGTCTGCATTAGATACATCCAATGACATTATTCTTGCAATGCTAAATGCAGGTGTCCTGGAGACATTCTTCTACATAGGCTACCTAAACTCAATTGGAAAAAGCGACCCAAACCAGCTGGACTTGACGGTCAGATGTCGGCCGAGTAAGTGTGATCATGTTGCTTTGTAGTTTTTTTTTTTTTAAGAATTTAACGTTGTCTTGACCAGTTTACTAGGCTATATAATAGTCTATCTGACTGCATTATTATTATTATTCTGAGTGGACAGTAATACAATTATTAATAAATTAATAATTTTACCTTGACACCAAATGTCTCATCAGCTTGTTTACTGTACAGTTTAGACATGGGATCATAAAGTTAGCTTACCCGTGGTACTGGTAGCAAACAGCAAAACGCTTTAAAATCTTTTTTTTTTCCTTTTCCTCCTTGGTTGGGGATGTAATCGTCTTCGCTGAAGTGAGCACTATACACACACGAAAATCCTTTATTTGGGATATTTTAGCTCCCGCAGAGTAGCCGATGGCAGCCAGCCAAAGCTGTATCATAGTTATATTAGAAACAGGAAAACGATGGAATCTGAACTTTGATCCCGGCACATCCTTGTGGTCACAGCCTGGGAATTTACAAGTTCGCACCATTGTTAATTTAATACTTTTTACCTAGTTTTCAGTCGATTGTGTAAACACTATGGAACAGCTGATCGTAACGTGCACACTGTTGACGTTGTGGCAGCGCGGATTGATAGAAATGGATAGAAAATAGTGCATCATTAAAACTGAGGTATGAATTTTGACCGGCGTGTTTTTTGTGTGGTAAATTAATCAAGCTTTGAAACGCAAATCATTTTTTCACGTAAAAACGCACAGTTTTGTGGTCCCGGAAAATAAGCGGAAGTACTTAATTGAAAAACTTCCAGCGGTCAGAAATCTGACCAGGGGGGTGACGACAGAGTGGGTCAGTGTGTATGCACTATAGTGCTGGTAAGGATTGCATACAACGTCATGTCTTAAATGGATGAACTAACCCTTTATGGACTTAGACATCCCAGCGCTGTCGTCAACTCGCCTCTGACCCGCCTATATCAGATACAGTGATCTGATTGGTGCAGCTCGGCTACAAGGGCAGTTAATGAGCATCATTACTCAATGCCAGAGTGACTCGCCGCAAATTAAATTTGTGCTCAGGATAACTTCATGTATGTTCCAGGGTAGGTTAGATAGCCTTAAAACAATCACATATACAATACACTATAGCTTTAAGAACGCTGTGTTTCCAAGAGCTAGATAGACCAAGCATGTCTAATATCCAACAGGATCAACGCTGAACTGGCTCAACTGAAGAGTGTCTTTTTACTGTCTTTTTAGAGCTGTGCCACAGCAGAAATTATTCCGTTTGCACCATGAAATGTTATCTCCTTACTATCAACACAAGCTGCTTGAATCTGTGCTGAAAGCATAGCATGTGCAATGCGAGTAGTTGCCAATAACATCAATGAGTATGACATGAGTATATTTTACATTATTTTTGATCAAATAAATGCAGCCTTAGTGAGCAGAAGAGACTTCTTTCAAAAACATCAAAACATCTTAATTATTCCAAACTTTTGTTCGGAGACTTATATATATATATATATATATATATATATATATATATATATACTGAGTAAAATTCATATCAGTTAATTCACACATGTGATATCCGTGGAGATATAGCATCGCCTCACTGGCCGTTGAAGCAGCCTAGGGTTCTGCCATCTAGTTTGGCTTGCTTTGTGCTTGTTGTAGTCAAGATGAAGTAGTCAATCTGAAAACTTGTGCTCACCATCTCTCACCCCTGACCCTGACATGCACTGGTGTAAGAGAAGGACATGACCCTTACATTGGCTGTATATAAGTAGACCAAAGCTTCTAACACTGTAAAACAACAACAGTGATATATACAGTTTAGTTTTTACAGATGTCGCATCAAGACATCATAGACGTTTAATGCTGCACAGGGGTTTGAACCACATCACAATTGCAAATAACCCCACGTGTGTGGGTGTGTAAAGACGCTGCTGGAGACGTTATTAGTCTCAATGCTTGAAGCAGAACATTAATAACAGAGCTTCATTCTAGAGAGATTACTTTCCTCTCATTTATTCTAGTATTTTAGTGTAAATGTGCTTGAGATTGAGCTGTTAAATACAGGAACTTCATTGCTGTACTTCAGTGCAGGTCAATCTCATTAATGACTCACCCTCATGTCGACCCTCATGTCACCCTCAAGCCCGTAAGACCACTGTTCATCTTCGGAACACAGTTTAAGATATTTTAGATTTAGTCCAAGAGCTTTCTGTCCCTCCATTGAAAATGTATGTACGGTATACTGTCCTTCAGAGGTGAGACCAAGTCATTGTTTTGCAAGTCACAAGTAAGTCTCGAGTCTTTGCATTCAAGTCCCAAGCCAAGTCCCGAGTCAAGACAGACAAGTCCAAGTCAAGTTGCAAGTCCTCGAGTTTAAGCTTCAAGTCTTAAACAAGTCATCATTAGTGCTTTTTGCACAATTTACTGTCTCAATGTTAATTAATATAGCAAATGAAATGTATACTAATTTATATCAGGAAGGCTTTTAAAATATGATATAATATAATAATATATGATATTATATTTATTCAAACTTAGTGGATGTTGATTGGTTGGATGATTGATTGGTTGAATGTGAAGAGTGGCAATGGAGATTTAAAAATTTAAAAAAAAGTAACTGTTCATTGGGAAAATTAATCGTGATTTGCTACACATGATGTTTATAATATTGAGTCCCTGGTTAAATTATTTCGTTAACGCGACAGTAATTGGGCTAGAACATTTCTATTTCCATAGCGACGTATCAAGCATCATGTGACACTTTTTGGGGCTACGTGCCTGTCATTTACAAAACGTAACATTTCTCCCGAAAGACATGAAAGTGAGTGGCTGGTGAACAGGGAGAAGACTTTATAGTCACCTATAGGCTAAAATGTGCGTTTGTTGTGGGGGAAAAATAACGTGTCTCAAAATTACATTTGAAAGGTTTATTATTTCCGCTTACTTAGACATCAGTGTTTTTTTTCTCTCAAATTATAAATGGTTTGCTAGTACTTGTGTATATAAATGCCTGAAAAAGAAAACATTATTTGGTTGAAAACTATTTGAACATGTGATTATAAATGAGAACTGACACGCGCTGCCGAACGCACTCTATCATGCGCTCAAACAATGCCAAACGTGCGAAAGCAGCGCTAATCAGTGCTGTGATCATGCGTCAATGATACAGTGCTATACTACAGTCAGTGATTATTACAACTCTGATCTGTGGTTTTAGAAGGTAGGTCAAGTCTTTCCAAGTCACAGGGCTCAAGTCCGAGTCAAGTCGCGAGTCATTGTTGTCAAAGTCCAAGTCGAGTCGCAAGTCATCTTTGAATATGTCAAGTCGAGTCACAAGTCATCAAATCTGGGACTCGAGTCCAAGTCAAGTCCGAGTCATGCGACTCGAGTCCACAACCCTGCTGTCTTTGTCCAGAAAGGAAATTAAGATATCATCAAATTAGTCCATGTGACATCAGTGGGTTAATAAGATTGTTTTTAAGCATCGAAAATACATTTTGGTCCAAAAATAACAAACTATGACTTTATTCAGTATTGTCTTCCGGTTCTGTTTTTTGGGTGAATTAACCCTTTAATACAGATGCCAAGTGAGGTATAAAGCCCAAATACATTTGCATAACTCTATGAACAGGGACCTGATAAACTTATTGAAAATAGTCCTGTGAAGTCTATTTGAAGTAATACATATTTTTATTTCTTGAACTTAAAGGGATACTCCACTTTTTTGGTAATAGACTCATTTTACTACTCCTCCAGAGTTAAACAGTTGAGTTTTACCGTTTTCGAATGTATTCAGCCAATTTTCTGATATTTAGAAGAATATCAGTAACCAGACAGTTTCTGGTCTCATTGACTTCCATAGTATATTTTCTTACCTACTATGGAAGTCAATGAGAACAGAAACTGTCCGGTTACTGATATTCTTCTAAATATCAAAAAAATCGGCTGAATGGATTCAAAAACTGTAAAACTCAACAGTTTAACTCTGGGAGAGTTGTAAAATGAGCCTATTTCCAAAAAAACGTGGAGTATCCCTTTAAAGCTGTAAAGCTGCTGTGAAACGCTCAATAGAAAGAGCTATATAATACACATGAATAGACTTGACTTGACACTTTCTCCTCTTACTCTTCCATGTTTCCTCCTGCCTGTGCTTGACACACCAAATGACTGGACCTGTTCATGTTTCATAGCAGGTTTAAAGCAGCAGAGAGGGTGTTCTGTCTCTCATCACTGATTCAGCCTCACTTTAGCTTGTTTTGCCTACTCTTATTCAAATACACACCACATACAAAGACAAACTTTTCAGAGCTGAGTCTGAATTCGAGTTTTGCTCTGGAGACACTAGATGGTTTATACTGGATGCAAAACATCCCTGCAGCATTTATAACCCGACCACTAGATCCCAGAGCCAACTTTACATTACCTCCTGTCAGCAGACAAATGACTGGAAGTAAAGGGCTCGTGGGTTAAGTTGCAGACGTCGGCATTTATCAGCCATACAGCTTTAGCTTGATAATATTCAGCTTTCCGTCTTCAACATGGTCACTCTCTGAGCATTGTTGCAAGCAATTTAGTGTTCACTGTTGATAATCCAAACATGGTAGGAAGTCAGAGAGCTGAGGTTAGTGGATCCTGATGATCTGTACATTATGCAGAAGCGTCTGGACCAAATTATGTGAGTAGAGTGGCAGAAATTTCCCTCTGCGCTTGAGGCATTCAATCATGCTTTGAAATCTCGCAAAAGTTCTGTCCATAATATAGGCCTATTAAATGGTCAAATAAATAAACTATACTAGAAGAATAGTTTCAACGTGGTTTATTTGTACACTGATTTGCAAACATTTTTCCTACGACCACCATCATAACCTTCACATTCTTTCTAATTTGAGTGATCCATCTGTATCATGCTAACTAAATGTGTTTAGCGTGTGCGTTCTTGCTAATACTGCAGTTACAGTATGAGCCTTTGGCATGAACAGTAAATCTTGCTCCACTCCTGAACACCGCAGAGAACTCGCTTTCATCTCATCAGAGGAATGAGGAAGACTGTGGTCGCTTAGGTCTGGAGGTCTGGTGTGAAAACAGGGGAATACAGGGTCAGTCTTTCAAACAGCAACAGCACCATTTGTGACGTGCTGGACGAAGCTTTCAGAGTGAAGTGCATGAGTGTGTGTACAGGACTCAGGATAAAGGAGTTAGTGTTGAGCCTGAGCGTTAGGAAGCACATCAGAGCACTAGACCTGCAGACAGTAGCGCTGCTGTTCGAGGGAGTCATTGAGTCTTAACGCACGGGATTCATCTAATCATCATAATGCACGCTAGAGACGAGGAGGAATCATTTCTCCATACTTTGTAAGCACGACATGAAAGGCGTCTTCAGGAGTTATGACTTCATTGGCTGTAAGGGTGACTCAGTCAGGAGTTTGTTCACTGTGAGAGATGGAAAGGGTCTTAAACAGCATCACACAATATTGTTCAATTTGTTTTACAGATTAAATCTCTTGATAGTATTGGTCAGTCATGGCTTCTCTGTACATTTGTGTATAATGACAATAAACGGTATAAATGGATGTTGCCAGAGAGATCCTAGATACTGCAGTTGCAATAATAATGCAAGTCAACTCATATTTATATATTTGGCGGGTAGAGTTATGTATTAACTTGGAAATGTACAGACAGCCCTCCTTGATCAGCCTGTTGGGGATTATATAGCGATAAAAGTGATTAAAGAGGCACTTAAAAAAAAACACTTAAGCTGAGTTAAGTACAATATAGAGGATGTTATATAGTTGAGCTGTTAAATCTGCATTGTAGGTAAGCTTAATCTACTATGGCGACAGGCAAGCTGCTTTTAAAAATATGCCCTGTAGGCAGGGATGGGCAGTATTTCAGATACATGTATTTAAAATACGTATTTGAAATACAAAATACTATTTTGTATTTTAAAGCCTTTGGAAAAAATCTAATGTAATTTGTATTTAAATACATTTAAGATTAGTATTTTTGTATTTTCAAAATACTCAAAATACTTTGAGCCAGAATCCTAGAAGATCAGAGGAAGGATTTTGACATCTTGAACCAGTATCCAGTTATTAGACAGCTGTTTGTGAGGTTCAACACAATCATTCCCTCTTCAGCTCCTGTAGAGCGTTTGCAATAGGCCACACAGACGACGCCTTATAAACCCAAACTTTTTGAAAAGCTGGTGTTGCTAAAGGGTATCGAATAGATGGATGTCTGATACACATAGGTACACCACCTGGAGGAGTACATCATCAGTTATTTAAAATATAATTTACTTTGTCTTATTGAGTTCTTGTTACTGAGTGCGAGGTAATGATGGTGATAAAACATAGTAAAAGATGTTTGAAATTAGTTTTTTTTGTAGTTTTGTTACAGGGCTGGGGAAGGGAAGAGGTAAATAAAATAAAACGAAAGTTTCTAAGTAGTTGCACACATCTAAATATTTGCTGGCGTTCAGAATAGGCCCAGATAGATTTCAGCCTAATAGGGATGCCTGCACTGAATCGCCAATGTCACATTTTCAAAATACAAAATACTGTATTTGTGTTTAAATACATTTTTCCCCGCAGTATTTTGTATTTGTATTTAAATACATTTCCATGTATTTATGCCCATCCCTACCTGTAGGACTATTTTAGTTTATTCTTTTCACATGTGTTTAAGAAAATAATGTATCACTGGGTGTTTGCAAAAAGCAATGTTCTGAAACATCACTTGGACACTAATGCCATCCTTACGCCATTTGAAGGATGTTAGTAGTGTTTATCTACTAAGTTAGTAGATATTATTAAGGGTACGTATCTGTGTGGGAGAACACAGGACAAATGAAGTAACAGAAAGGTGTGGAGAAAGCCGTTACTGGCCGTGCTGCATGCATGCGGGTTAACACATCTCTCAAATACAAAATCTGGCACACTTGGATAGACCTCTTGCAGGTTTCCGTGTGTGAGGGTGAGAGCTGATAGATATTAATCTGGCACTGATGTCTTACAGATGTTCAATTCCAACAGCTGTACTACGTTTTGATCGCCTCTCTTTCAGGCCTATCCACTCTCTCTCAAATAATATCCTGAGTTAACACGGCCTCTTTGTCTAGCCACTATTATTTCACATTAGGCTGAACGAGGTTGGTCAAATTTTCCATTGACTGAGCTTGGCTAGAATACAGTCATGTCCTGCTTTCCAGTATATCTCATCCCAGTGGTGGTGTGACTCATGCCGTGCCGTAGGGGAGATCAGACATGAGCAGCAGATGTGAGAAAAGAGAGAGGCACAGGGAGCTTCTCGGAGTAAATCCCGTGTCCGAGAGCTGACTATGCCAGGATCTGCCACTGTCTTATAATGCGATGAAACACAAAGCTGACATAGTGAGCATTCTTTTTGACTTTAGACTTTGTTGCAGTTTTCTATTCCTGCATGACAATAACTCCACTGATCACATTTACAGGAACAGCCATCCCTTACCTGTTACTTCAATACACCCTTACTAGTGTATGCTCCCTGCCGCCAGTGACAGTGAGTGACTTGAACAACTTCTTGTTCCTTGTTTCTTGTTGTTCCTTCACAGGGAGGAACACATTTGCTTTCTAGCCTCTCGGCCCCTCTCTGATGGAATGAATGAGACAATAACATTCAAGCTCTTGTGCAAGCACTTTCCTCTTCACAGTCCTTAAACAACAACATCTGCTCTAGGCTTGTTCCTAATCTAGCTTTTTAATAAACCTGGCACAATATACTGTTAATATTGGTGACTCTTGGATTAATTGCTTGTTATCAATGTGAAATAAACCACTGATTTAGCAGACACTTTTATTCAAAACATCATATATTAATATGATGTTTTGAATAAAAGTGTCTGCTAAATCAGTGGTTCCCTAGCCTGCTCCTGGAGTCAAACTAACCGTAGAAATGTAAACTTTTTCTAATCAAACACACTAAAACTCATTGTTCGATTGTTAGAAACTCCAAGACCTAAAATGAATATGGTCAGATAATGGAGCACAAGAACAACGAGATTGGGAAACACTTCTTGATTTACCACTTTTGAATTACATTTCCTCCAGTTTTATACATATTTTTTATAATGTTATACATATATTTCTAGGGCAGTGGGCACGAGTAATGTGGTGATCATTCAAACAATAAAAGGATCAAACATTTAAACTGTTATCCTTGACATTTGATATGATTAAGGAAGGGTTCCCAGCATGTAACCAGCGATGTTGTGTCTAAGTCTCTCTAAATGCAAAGTGGTAGAGAGTTCATATAGCTCATATTTAAAAAGGGTTTTGATGCCTTTTTCCATCGATAGAGGGTTAATTTTTTAGCTACCACAATTCCATATCAGGTGGCTTTTTGATTTAGATGACCGAAGCCATGAAGAGAGCTAGACCAGCCAGAGATAGCAATTTCTGGGTCAGGGAGATGTCACAAGATTAAGTCTCACAGTCGAATCTGAAGATTTCACTCCAAAACTCGTAAAGCTTTGGGCATGACCAGAAGAGATGTCCCAGAGAGCCCTCGGTAGATTCACATTTGTTAGTACTACTTACTATAAAAGTTAGTATTATAAAAGGTACTATATTATACATCGAATTTGTTGGTGGCTTAAGTTATTGGAACATGTGTTTATGACCTTGATAAACTCTGTCCAGTCCACGTCAGTTATCGTAATACCTAAATATTTTCCCAGGAATCTTTTAGATATTATGCAGATTTGCCGAGCTGACCATAAAACGGTAAATCAAACTAGGGGCTTGCACTCAATCTTTTGATTGAGATATACTTAAAAGTATATTGAATTACTCTAAGTATACTTGGCTTGTAGTTTACTCTTTTGATTGTAAAGCCTATTAATACCTTTTTCACATAGTTTTACATACTGTCCCATAAACTTACAATGTTTGAAAATATTGATTTTAAAAGAAAACAGCTATGTTCCTTATCCTAAGTGTGTGAATTTTTATGTAGGTACATGTAAATGTAATGTAAATAGGAATTTACTTCAAATCCACTGAAGTTAAAGGCATATTTCAAGTGTAAAAATTATTACCTGAATAGGAACATAGTAGTAATACTTAAAATGCAAAAATAATATATAAACAGTAAACTATCAGTACGATGTTAAGTTCCCTTAATTTGCACTAGCCAATTGTCACTAGCCTAAAATGTACTTGTTTTATAAAACTAATAAACTCGAGTAGTTTACTGAGAGAAAACTTCAAGGTGTACTTTCATAAACAAAAACGTGCTATTATCAGTATACCTTGTTGAAGTTCAGTTGAAGTACGTATAGTTGCAGTACAAACAAAAAACTTAGTTGTAAACTAGTTGTGTACTCAGTTTACTACACTAAAGGTGGGCCAATTTAGACCCAAGTAGTATGGAAACAGTACACTTACAAGTATACTACTAGTTTACTGGCATCAGTATACTTACTACATAAAGTACTGTAATATACTTGAACAATACTTATTTGAAGTATACTTAATAATATTAACTGGAAGTATACTTATTTATTTTTTTTGTAAGTGTTTGCAAAGTAGTGGATTTGAGGAACTCTGATGCTTGTAATGATAAACAAGCAAATACGGATGAGGATTTGGGTGTCACTTTAAGTTCTAGTTCTTTTATTAATAAAGCACATTTAAAAACAGTCTGAGGACTGACCAAAGTGCTGTATAAGTTAATAAAATACTCAAGTTGTCCTCTTCTTTCTCTCTGCAGATGCAGCAGTTGTTCTATGAGAACTATGAACACAACAAGAAAGGTTTCATCCAGGACCTCCACAGTAGCAAGATCCACAACACCATCACATTGCACCCCAACAAGCGTCCAGCGTATCAGTACCGTCTGCACGTGTACCTGCTGTCCCGCCGGCTCTCCCAGCTGCGGCACCGCACGGTCCAGTTGCACCGGGAGGCCCTCGCCATGAGCCGGCTCGGCAGCGCCGCAGTCCGGCGGGAGGACCAGCAGCTCGGTGCGGCGCCCTCATACACGCGCTACCGGCCCGCGGGGCGCAGCGACGTCCTCGAGTGGGAGTTCCTTACCGCTCGGCACCTTTACTCATCCAGCAAGAAGCAGATGCCCCGTCAGGGCCTCGGAAATCTGGTGCGCTCCGCACTGGAAGACACCGTGCTTCAAGTGATGGAAATGATCAACGAGAACTCAAAGACTCGAGGTCGCATCATAGACTTCAAGGAGATCCAGTATGGCTACAGACGTGTGGATCCAATTCACGGTGCTGAGTACATCTTGGACCTTCTGCTGCTCTACAAGAAGCACAAGGGTAGGAAGGTGACCGTGCCGGTGCGGAGACACGCTTACCTTCAGCAGTCCTTCAGCCGGCCGTTCTTCAGCGAGGCGGAGGAGCTCGATGTGTCCCGACTGGAAGACACCATCAACGGTGACTCGCGCTCGCTCTCTTTCCTCTCCAGCTCGCTCAAGATCTTCTCCTCCTTCCAGGTCTCCGAGACCGCACAAGTCCAGAGTCAGACCAAAGTGCACTTCCTCGTCCCGCTCACCGGTCGCTATGAAATCTTTGTGCGTTACATGGAAAACTTTGAAAGAATCTGCCTGATCCCCAACCAGAACGTGAAGCTGACCATAATCCTGGTTGACAATGATACAAACCAGGATAAGGAGAGACACCTAGAGCTGATAAAGGAATATCACAACCGATATCCTAAAGCAGACCTGTCTATCATCCCTATGACGGGAGACTTCTCTCGAGGCCTGGCCCTTGAGATGGGCGCTTCTCAGCTGAGGAACAACTCGCTGCTGTTTTTCTGCGATGTGGACCTGGTCTTCAACACAGACGCCCTCCAGAGATGTCGAGACAACACCATTGAGGGAAGTCAGGTGTACTTCCCCATAGTCTTCAGTCAGTATGATCCCAAAATTGTCTATGCTGGTGACCCTCCTGAAGACAGCAGCTTTGTCTTTACCAAGAAGACTGGATTCTGGCGAGATTATGGATTTGGTATCACCTGCATATTCAAAAGCGACTTGCTTAGAGCGGGGGGGTTTGACACCTCAATACAAGGCTGGGGTTTAGAGGATGTTAATTTGTTCTCTAAAGTCATCGATTCTGGCTTGAAAGTGTTTCGCTCTCAAGAAACAGGTATTGTGCATATTTTTCATACTGTCTTCTGTGACATGCGTTTAGAACCCAAGCAATACAAAATGTGCGTCGGGTCCAAAGCAAGCACTTACGCATCCACAATGCAGTTGGCACAACTGTGGTTGTCCAAACATTTAGGCGTTGGTTACAACAGGACTTCCTCCTGATGTCCCAACCAGGCCCCAGAAATCACTGGAGTTTACCTCAGATCTGTAAAAGTGCAAACTACAATGCATTCACTGAATGTGTGGATATTTTTAGGGATTCTGGGTAATGTATGTCCTATCAAAAGAGTCCAATCCAACTTTCCAAAGGTTTGTCCTTGCCATCTAACATTGCAGCATCTTCCAAGGGGTATTTATTGCACAAGTCTGAAAAGAAAGTAATTTGTTTTCCATCTTGCACTCATATCTTGAGGAGCATGTGTTTAATGAGGTCCTAAGGACCAAGGAAAGATGTGTTTTCTGCGTGTCATCAAATATAAACAACATAGTTCACATTGCAGTGGTTATAATAATAGTAAACAATACAATAATAATATTGTACAGAAAGTACCAGAAATGTGCTTTAAATTTCCTTGCTGGGGAAAGAGCTAGAAAAATGGTGTTCTCTGATTTATAAAAGGAGAAATACTATACCTTATTTCAGTATTTTCTAATGGATGTGAAGTGTTTGATGATCTTGCTCTATGATATTACGGTACTGGTTACCATGTGACATCTACAATCACCTAAAGGATTATTAGGAACACCATACTAATACTGTGTTTGAACCGCTTACGCCTTCAGAACTGCCTTTAATTCCATGTGGTGTTGATTCAACAAGGTGCTGAAAGCATTCATCTTGCAGTTGATGGAGATTTGTGGGATGCACATCGAGGGCATGAAGCTCCCGTTAAACCACATCCCAAAGATGCTCTATTGTGTTGAGATCTGGTGACTGTGGGGGGCATTTTTGTACAGTGAACTCATTGTCATGTTCAAGAAATGATTGAAATTATTTGAAATGATTTGAGCTTTGTGACATGGTACATTATCCTGCTGGAAGTAGCCATCAGAAGATGGGTACATGGTGGCCAAAAAGGGATGGACTTGGTCTGAAACAATGCTCAGGTAGGCCGTGGCATTTAAAGATGCCCAATTGGCACTAAGGGGCCTAAAGTGTGCCAAGAAAACATCCCCACACCATTACACCACCACCAGCAGCCTGCACAGTGGTAACAAGGCATGATGGATCCATGTTCTCATTCTGTTTTGGCCAAATATTCTGACTCTACCATCTGAATGTCTCAACAGAAATCGAGACTCATCAGACCAGGCAACATTTTTCCAGTCTTCAGCTGTCCAATTTTGGTGAGCTCTTAAAAATTGTAGCCTCTTTTTCCTATTTGTAGTGGAGATGAGTGGGACCCGGTGGGGTGTTCTGCTGTTGTAGCCCATCCGCCTCAAGGTTGTGTGTGTTGTGGCTTCACAAATGCTTTGCTTCATACCTCGATTGTAACAAGTGGTTATTTCAGTCAAAGTTGCTCTTCTATCAGCTTGAATCAGTCTACCCATTTTCCTCTGACCTCTACCTCATCAACAAAGCATTTTTGCCCACAGGACTGCCACATACTGGAGGTTTTTCACACCATTCTTTGTAAACCCTAGAAATGGTTGTGCGTGAAAATCCCAGTAACTGAGCAGATTGTGAAATACTCAGATCGGCCCTTCTAGCACCAACAACCATGTCACGCTCAAAATTCTGGTATTCAGTTTGGACTTCAGGAGATTGTCTTGACCAGGACCACACCCCTAAGCGCATTGAAGCAAGTGCCATGTGATTGGTTGATTAGATAATTGCGTTAAAGAGAAATTGAACAGGTGTTCCTAATGATCTTTTAGCTGAGTGTATGTCTGTGATTTTTTTCTGGAGTGCTCCAATGAACAACTTTTATTTTGTTTTTGCTTTGTGGCTTTTCTGATTTTTCCATTTGCTGGCAGGAAAAATTCAGTGGCATTGAAATTATTTATAATAAAAACATTGACATGCATATTTGAAATGTATCTGTCTATAGTTTAAATTATTACTCTTGATTTTAAGCCAGATGTTGTGTGTAGGTTTTAGACATCCATCTTTTACAAGGAATGATGCAATTTTCAGGAAATCCTTTATGTGAAAACCAACAATCTGAAATGAATTTAATAGTCAGATATTAGCATATTTGCTGTCATAACTTTTCAGCTATTCTATGTGTGTCAGGCTGTCATGACTGAGCTAATTCTGTGGTTAGGCGATCCATCTGTACTGTCAGTCCGCTTAAAACCCAGATCGTACATTGTGTTGCTGTTTCTCGGCCAGCTGATCTCGTATGGTCCCCTGCGCTGTTCTGCTGCATCACATCACTGTCTACATTATAAATCTCACTCTGCAAAAGGAGAAGTGGGACTGAACAGGAACACCTTAAATATACAGTATCAATATAATGAACATTAGCATTACCGTAAGTAATCATTTGTCTGGGACCGAAGGATTGGGAACTATTGCGGCGTATCTTACTAAAACAGAACAAAAACCAAAACCAACCAAACATAACCAAAACAACTCAAATGCAGCAGCAGGCTGACACATGAGGATTTACACTGAAGACGCGTCACGCTGAACCATTGAGTCTCTTTATTACGCTATTTCACATACAGGGGTTGGACAATGAAACTGAAACACCTGGTTTTACAACACAATAATTTGTTAGTATGGTGAGGGCCTCATTTTGCATCCAAATACAGCACCAATTCATCTTGGGAATGACAGATAGAAGTCCTTCACAGTGACCAGAGGGATTATGAGCCGTTCCTCTTTCACAACAGTGTCCAGGTCACTATATGATGCTGGTGGACTCGCTCCTCCAAAACACCTCAATAATATTTAGATCTGGTGACTATGCATGTTCAACGTCACTTTCATCTTCATCAAACCCTTCTGTCACAAGTCTTGCTGTGTGTGTTGGTGCATGATCATGCTGATACACGATTTGAGCATCAGGTGCTCATGATCCTCCAGAAGGGTTTGGTAGTCCTCGGCAGTGTCGTGTCCATCAAATACAATCAGGGTTGTCATGATATTGGAGCTCAAACCATCACTGATCCACCCGTGCTTCACTCTGAAGATTGGCCGCCAGGCATATAGATGTGAAACCTCCAACATTGGCCAGTGTTTCAGTTTCATTGTCCAACCCCTGTACATAGACAATGCATATACATGCATGTTGTAAGCAGTGCAAAGGTACCTCAGAGACATCAGTAAAGGATGTTAGTGATGATGACGATGATGGGAACAGTGGTAAAGCCAGTGGTGACGGTAAACAGAAAGTTTCTCCCCATGCTCACCCTGCAGCCATGATCCAAACCCAAGCTTGCACACAGGTGAGCACACTCACACCTTAATACAGACACCACACCCCCGGTCACACCCACAGTAACCGATGACATCACCATGTGCGTGCATGTACACAACAGTGCAAGAAAAAGAGAAAACATAATAAAAGCCCAAACAAAACCCAGTGTATGGCTCCTACAAGAAATGAAAGCTTTAGCATAAGTTCTGCCAGGAAGACTTAATTTCCACGTCACTTGTTACCTTCAGGTTATCCAATCACGTTCTATTCTTGTCGTATAAACATGTACTTACACATGTTTGAGTTCGCAGATGCAGACGCGACAACAAACTCCACCCTCCCCACCACCACCAGGATGGTCCCGTCTATACTTCCCTGGGGGGTCGGCTGCGCCCCTGCCTTCGTCTTCAGGCAGGAAATGCTGATCCGCTACCCTCGGATTACGATCTATGGACGGGGCCTTCGCCAAAGAACTTTGCAAATAATTGCCTGCTGGGCTGTCAATAAATGGATGCTTTGTTACATCATTTTATCTCCCGAGTCTTTCTGGTAGAGCTATAAACCTATCATCCCAGAGTGACACAGGTGAGTAAATAATGAAATTTTTCTAATTTAAATGGAATCAAGAGTTTGTGTATGTTGTGTTGCTTTAATTTGAGTCTGGACTATTAATGATGAGTATTAATGACTATTAATGAGTGTTAATGATGATTTAGTTGAAAAGTTCTGCTCCTAAAGGGTTTTCACAGACGTATTGTTTTCTTTCTCATACCCCAGCTAACAGGGAACGTTCTCAGAACTTTGGCTAACATTCCCTGGAGGTTTGGTTAATGTTTTAAATAAAACATTTGAATGCAATGTTTAAAGAATGTTTTAAGGATGTTTTCTCATTTCAAATAATGTTCCTATAAGGTTAAATGTAAACTAAGATATAACATTTTCACTGTAAGATTTTGTGAATGTTTTGGGAATGTTGCTGAGATAACAGATTAAACAATGTTCTCAATAAAACATTAGCACAATATCTCATAATAACAGAGGAGGAACATTATTAAATCAACGTTCTCAAAATGTTTTGAGGATATTATTTAGGCCTGAGATGATGGAATGTTTTTATAAAACGTTCTTGTAATGTGACTTGTTAACAAAACTAGAACATTTTTACTGTAACATGTTGAGGATGTTTTCGGAATGTTGTTGAGATGACAGACATTACAATGTTCTCAATAAAACATTGGTACAATGTCCCATAAAAACATAGGAATAACATTATCAAATCAACGTTCACAAATGTTATGAGGATATCATTGAGGCCTGAGTTGATGGAATGTTTTTTATAAAATGTTCTTGTAATGTGACGTGTTTAACAAAACTAGAACGTTTTAAATTTAACATTTTGAGGATGTTGATGAGGTAAAGGTTTGTAGAATGATCTTTTATAAAACATTGAAACAATGTCCCATAATAACAGAGGAGGAACATAATCAAATTAACGTTCGCAAAATGTTTTGAGGATATTATTTAGGCCTGAGATGATGGAATGTTTTTTATAAAATGTTCTTGTAATGTGACGTGTTAACAAAACTAGAACATTTTCACTGTAACATGTTGAGGATGTTTTGGGAATGTTGTTGAAATAACAGACATTACAATGTTCTCAATAAAACATTGCTACAATGTCCCATAAAAACATAGGAATAACATTATCAAATCAACTTTCACAAAATGTTATGAGGATATCATTGAGGCCTGAGTTGATGGAATGTTTTTTTATAAAATGTTCTTGTAATGTGACGTGTTTAACAAAACTAGAACGTTTTAAATTTAATATTTTGAGGATGTTGATGAGGTAAAGGTTTGTAGAATGATCTTTTATAAAACATTGAAACAATGTCCCATAAAAACATAGGAATAACATTATCAAATCAACGTTCGTAAAATGTTTTGAGGATATTATTTAGTCCTGAGATGATGGAATGTTTTTTATAAAATGTTCTTGTAATGTGACGTGTTAACAAAACTAGAACATTTTCACTGTAACATGTTGAGGATGTTTTGGGAATGTTGTTGAGATGACAGATATTACAATGTTCTCAATAAAACATTGGTACAATGTCCCATAAAAACGGAGGAGGAACATTATCAAATCAACGTTCGCAAAATGAGGATATCATTGAGGCCTGAGTTGATGGAATGTTTTTTAATAAAATGTTTGTTATGACGTGTTTAAACATTAACACTGTAACATGTTAAGGATGTTTTGGGAATGTTGTTGAGATAACAGATATTACAACGTTCTCAATAAAACACTGAAACAATGTTCCATAATAACAGAGGAGGAACTTTATCAAATCAATGTTCGAAAAATGTTTTGAGGATATCATTGAGGCCTGAGATGACTGAATGTTTTTATAAAACATTCTTGTAATGTGACGTGTTAACAAAACTAGAATGTTTTAAATGTAACATTTTGAGGATGTTGATGAGGTAAAAGTTTATAGAATGATCTTTCATAAAATATTGAATGTAGGCCTACAACAGAGGAAGAACATAATCAAATTAACGTTCGCAAAATGTTTTGAGGATATTATTTAGTCCTGAGATGATAAAATGTTTTTAATAAAACATTCCTTTAAATTGACTTTTTAACAAACATTTTGCATGATACATTTTGAGGATTTTTTGTCGAAATGTTGTTATCTTTTATAAATCATTGGCACAATAACAAAGGAGGAACATTATCAAAGCAACATTCATCAAATGTTTTGTGGACATTAACCTGAGATGACAAAATCTCATAAAATATGTTAACAAAAGCTCATAAATTTGTAAGGATATTTTAAGGAAGCTGTTTAGGTAACAGATTTTAGAATTATTTTAACCTATAGAATAATGGCATAAAAGAGGAACATTGTCAAAACAGCATACGTAAAGTGTTTTGAGGATATATTAGGCTACTCTGAACTGAACTGTTGCGACAAATGCGTTTACAAGAGATGAGAAGCTGATTGGAGGTCGCTGTAGATCGACGTTTAAAACCACCAATCACAGCGCGATGTTCACATGACGTAAGAACATTTGAACTCGTCGACAAACAGCGCAAATAAAGCAACGTTTCTGTTGAAGAAATCGGCGCAGAATGTCCGTTGTCTAAATTGGCGACACATTGGCCCAAAACAACAGAACTCCTGGTCAACGGAACTCTTTCACAACTGTAAGTTTTTGTGTGTACTTTTTCAGTTTACATAGCTTTCTCTTATCCTTGATGTCTTTCAGTATTAGACCTAACTTTCTACTTTCTTAGAATTGTATGACAGTCGCAATAAATCGACTGAGTGTATGCTACTTTTGAATAACAGCTAGATTTGTTTTAATGCAGACTCCAAACGGACTGTTTCAAGATGATTAACTTACCGATGACACAATAAAGTCTCCATTTACAACCAAGGTAAGTTAGCCTACTATAATGCCGGTATTGTGTTCTATGCATACGAATACTGTAGCCTATTTTTACTTAAAAGTGATCTTAATGTCTTTTGAAAGTAAAAGTTAATAATATTTCAGTAATTCATATAACGTTAGAGGTTAACGTTAATGAATTGGAAAGAGCGTTTCTCAAGGCTTCAGGTGTATATAACATTCTTCTTTCAGATGAATACTATCTGAGTTATATTTAAAAAAATGCCCTGACTCTTCTGACTTTTAGAATGGCAGTGAATGGCCGTCTATCAAGGCGCATCCATCCATGATAAAAGTAATCCACCACATGACTCTGGCGGGGTTATAAAGCCCTTTTAAAGCGAAGCATTTGTGTAAGAAAAATATCCATTTTTAAAACTTTATTGGATTAAGATATTGGATACATGGATTAAGTATGTTTTAAATTACAGAAACAAAAAAGATACTCACAATTTATCATATTTATACTTTCAATAAATTAGTCTTTACATAATTTCTGACTGCTAATTAGGCTGGCTAATTTTGAAAGTTTTCAATGTCAATATTGCTTGTGATCTTAATGTATGTGTATTCTTACACTTTTGCATGATCTTTTTTAGGCTATGAGGAAAAACTCTACCGTGGCGTGCACACAGAGAACAGAGCTCAATGCTGCTAACTGGGGGAGCAGCTGGACAACTAGAAGAGAGAATAGTAGAACACTACTATTAATACAGATTCCTGGATTATTCTTCTGCAAGAACCAAAACAAGCAAAGACTGATGATGAGTGCTCTGAGCAAACACCGGAGTCAAGACGCATGAGTGACTTTACAGAGTTCTTCATGTAATGTTGGGCATTTACTGTACGCAGAAGTTCTAATAATTTATGTGGATGCCATTTATAAACCTGTTAGATTTTGATGTTTTAGTTTTGAGATTAATAAAATGTTATGCTTTAACAATGTTATAGCTAATCATTTTTGAGGGGTTTTAAGAGAACATTTTGGGAACAAAAATAAACTTCCGCTAAAAACTTTATAAGAAAGTTAGGGGATAATGTTTTAAAAATGTTATGATTAAACCTTTATAGAAGGTCATCACAAAACATTTTCAGAGTGCTCTTAGCGAATGTTATGCCATCTTTTAAGAGAACATTCTGGGAACAAAAAGAAAAATGATATAAGAACGTCAGGGAATAATTTTCTAACAATGTTAGCATTTAACATATTTAGAATGTTTTTAGAGAATGTTATTAGAACTTTTAAGAGAACATTCTGGGAACAAAAAGAAAACTACCTGCTGAAAATGTTATAAGAACATTAGGGAATAATGTTCTAACAATGTTAGCAATAAACATATTTAAAATGTTTTTAGACAATGTTATTAGAACTTTTAAGAGAACATTTTAGGAACCAAAAGAAAACTACCCGCTGAAAATGTTATAAGAACGTCAGGAAATAATGTTCTAACAATGTTAGCATTTAACATATTTAGAATGTTTTTAGAGAATGTTATTAGAACTTTTAAGAGAACATTTTAGGAACCAAAAGAAAACTACCCGCTGAAAATGTTATAAAAACATTAGGGAATAATGTTCTAACAATGTTAGCAATAAACATATTTAAAATGTTTTTAGACAATGTTATTAGAACTTTTAAGAGAACATTCTGGGAACAAAAAGAAAACTACCCGCTAAAAAATGTTATAAGAACGTCAGGAAATAATGTTCTAACAATGTTAGCATTTAACATATTTAGAATGTTTTTAGAGAATGTTATTAGAACTTTTAAGAGAACATTTTAGGAACCAAAAGAAAACTACCCGCTGAAAACATTATTAGAACACTGCATGGTAATGTTCTCAGAACATTTTTAGAACAAAAAAATCCTAGCTGGGACAGTAGTTTGTACACTTAAGTAATTTATGGTTAGAAGCTTTAAAAATAGACATATAACCTTGAAGGTTATTTTGTTGTGGGTGTTGTCAGAAAAAAAAGTAGTAAATGAGCCTCTTGCCCTTTGTAGTGAGCATGCGAGGAGTGGGCGAAAACACTTATCACCCTGACAGGCGTGAGGGATCATCCGGGCCGTCCTGCTTTAAAGGTTAATGTCTAGTTTCATGAGGCGTGCATGCTTAATGAAACACAAGAGCTAGCTGGTAAACACTCCAGTGAACTGTGGACGTATGCTGACTAGAAGTGCTTTTCATAGTGCAGTCATAGTGACTTTCTTAGTATTATACAGCATCCCAACTCTCAAGTTGACTTGCTTTGTTACTATACAGTAAAGTTGCTAGTAGGCATCAATAGTCAAGTCAAGTGACTATTCTTTATTTATATTTCAAAGCAGCTTTACAATGATAACAGGAAAAATAATTGTATCCATTTATTATTATTATTATTATTATTATCCCAGGTGGGAAACTTGATTTGCAGTCAGGGCACAAGATAAAAACATACTTACATACAAGGATCAGAATAACAACACAAATACACAAAAGATACCCACCCGAAAATAAAATAAAATGTACCAGTGCACACAGTACGCTATGAGTAAGCCTACCATAAAAAAAAAAAACTAGAACAATCTCTAAATATGAGGTTACCTGAGACTATTTAGCTGGGTAATTGCACAGGGATGAAAGGAGTATTTGCTTCTATTGCACTTGAATCGTGGAACTCTAAATCTGCGACCTGAAGGAAGAATTTCAAACTTAGAATGTAGAGGATTTGTAGTCTAGTATAGACCTAGCCTGACTACGTCAGACTTCCTACTTCCGCTAATTTCATTTCGCTCCTGTAGTCAGTCTGAGATAGCAGCCTATCTTTCAGTTTTCCACTGGTCTGAAAACAGCCGGCCAATCAATGAACAGAGGGCGGGCTGAGAGCCGTGATAAAGGCGCTAAGCGCCAAGTATTACATCGCAGGTTAGAGAAATCGAAAACCTAAACGACCGCAGAAATGGGAAACGAGACACGGGATGCAATTCGCTCTGTTATGGAGAACATTCCGGGGGGTTTCAAACTGAAGCAAAAGTCGTTTACAGCCATGTTCACTCCGGTATTTCGCTCGCATCATCAAGTGTTTACAGCCAGGACCGGCGCGTGCACTTATGCCGCTTTAGACGAAAAACAATTTTGCCGCCCCTCTATTTGCAACGTATCTATCAGCAACAACAAACAAAAACCAACATGCCATTAAACGTGAAAAAACTAGTCTAAAGTCAGTGGTGCTTTGCACGTTGTTAATAATGCTATTTTAAGGGCGCATGCTTGGCCATTATGTAGCATGTGCACAACGCGCATACACTTTGATTCTTTCATCAACACAGATGCAGCCGTTTTTATTTTTGCAAATCATACATTATAACAAGGAAAAATGTTAACACTTCAAGCTTACACATTTAGGCTACCCAACTTTTTCAGGCTAATTGTAGTAATGACGGATCAGACCTGTTTGGCCTCTTATATAGTGGCAAGACACATAAGGACATAACTTACCCCCATACAATGTCACTTCTCTGTCTTTTACGGCCATGACAAGAACGTCGGTCTCCTCGGCTGTGAACGCTCCTGACGCGCTCTTATTATCATATTATTATTATCATGATAATAACAACAATCCACCATATTTCGTTTCGATATCCTGCTGCATTAGTCCCAGATAGGTGATTATGAACGATCTGTTCATTGTGTATGTCACGTGACGAATGAACGTAAGACTCGGAAGATAAAGTGATTATTTATGTTCCCTGTAAATAATTTTTTACTGCATTATGATTTCTTAATTCAGAATATGATCAACATTGCGTAGGTGGATGTGATCGGGGAATTTGGCTGTTAAAATGATAACATTTAAAGCCACTTAAATAAATGAAGTGACTCAGAGAGTCAGTATAATGAACTTCCTATTACCCAGTCATGACTCGTGAGAGCAGGGAAGCTAAATCAGTCACGACTATAGTGAGAGCAGGGCACGCCGACGCTGCGGGGCGGCCGCAGCTCAGTAAATCATATAAATAACCTAGTTTGTGAATTGTTCATTCCTGGTTGGCACACATTTTGCAGCCCTTACAAAAGCACCGCTCCCTGTTTACAGTGGAAGTTCGATCATAGATTTGAGTTTGATACATGATGTCTGTGGTTCGATGCGGCTGTGTCGGCGCATAACATACGTCATAAATAAACTTATCTGATTGGCTTACGGGTAACCAATGATTTTAAACTTCAGACAACCGCCCCCTTGCGAGAGAGAAAACACTTCTCTATTATGCCATTCCAGACTCTGTCTACGAAACAGAGTCTGGTATTACCAGTCTAGTATTAGACCTGGACTTACGGATAACATGCTGTTCAAAGATAGCAGTCAGGGGAGTCTGTGCGATCCCTATAACCTTACCAGCCACTTTCACAATGTTGTTTTTATGGTTTTTGCCTCTAATGTTCAGGTTTCCATACCATGCAATCATAGAAAAAGTAAAGACAGATTCAATAAAAGACTTGTAAAACAAACACATCATTGTCTTGTCAACATTGAAAACATTTAACTTCCTGAGGAAATACAGACATTGCTGACCCTTCTTACAAATTGCATCAGAATTAGCATCAAATTTCAAGTCACTATCAATTATTGTTCCTGGATATTTATACTAAATTCAATCCCGGTTCCTTTAATGAAGGTCTGAGATGGTGATTTGGATGATTTCCTTCTAAAATCTATGATCATATTCTTGGTTTTTGTAGTATTTAATTGGAGGAAGGCTTCATCATACCATTAAACAAACTCATCTACCACCGGCCCGTGCTCGAATTCAGTCTTGTTAAGCAAGCTGATGATAACTGTGTATCATCAGCAAATTGGTGCAAATTGGTGTAAAGAATATACATTACAGTGGACAGGACACAGCCCTGAGGAGAGCCTGTGGAGGAGGTGCGTTGATCTGACAGAAAGCCATTTACTCTAACCCTCTGAGACGTTAAAAAATCTACAATCCAGCCCACAAAGTTAACATCAAGATTAAAATAATTACGCAATTTCTTAGCTAGAAAATGTGGCTGGATAGTATTGAATGCAGATGAAAAATCCAAAAATAAACGTCTAGGATGCATACCAGGACTTTATAGATGACTGTACAGGAAGTTGAGTAATATATGATTTGGGCATCCTCTACTCCCATCCCAGCTCTATATGCAAACTGCTTAGGGTCCAGAGCCTTATCCACCATTTCCAACAATTTTCCTTTAACTAACCTTTCAAATGACTTCATGACCAGTGATGTCAATGCAACTGGTCTTAAGTCATTTAGCTCTTTGGTTTTCCACATTTTGCCACCAGAACAACAATGGACTCATTCCACATCCTTGGGACCCGCTGCTCCAAGGACATCTTAAAAACAAAACAGAACACCTTGCAAAGCTGTTCTAAACAGTTTGTGAGCAGTCTCCCTGTAATACTGTCCGTTCCTGGGCTCTTATTTATCTTATTTTTTTTTTTAAACTGCCTTAACATCCTGAGGATTAAACATCTGCAAAATCCTCTGTGTCGAATCGTAAATAAAAAGTATTAAGTACGTCAGCTAAGTCTTTGTTACCATCATAACCTGCAATGTTAAATTACTTATTTACCGGTTTTTGCTGGCCTGTCATTTTCTTTCATTCCACCCCAAGCTACGGCCAAGTTATTGCTGCTTAAAGGGGGGGTTGACTGCGATTTCACTTTTTTGATTTTAAATAGTGTGTAATGTTGCTGTTGGTGCATGAACAGTATCTGCAAAGTTGCAGTGCTGAAAGTTCAATGTAAGCAGAGATATCGTCTTTTAAAAACCAGGAAGTGTAAACGCCTACAAAAACGACTCGATTGGGACTACAGCTGGGTTATGGTACGTCACTAACCCACACATTTGCATCAACCCTCCCTCCGGAATATGCAGGAAAGGGCATACGCATATTTCTGCAGCACGTCGAGTGAGTTGTGTTCATCCAGCTGACAGGTCTTCTGTGTTCGAGCTTGGATGGCTGTGTTCGAACAATGGATACAAGTTATGTTTGATTATATTCCTGAAAGTGACGATCGTAATCTAGCTCTCTGTGCTGCGCATTTTACAGAAGACAGCTTCCAGAATCCCCACAAATTCAACACCGGATTCAACAAGAAACTGTCACTAAAACATGAGGCAGATCCAACTTTAAAATCAGAGGCAGCAGTTGTTGGGCCACAACCTGTAAGTAGGCTAAGACTTAATCATTTTAAATGTATTTGCATGTATAATTCCAGACATAACGTTAGCCTTGTGGTGTTCTGTTTTTTTTCCAAATGTCAGCGCTGGCTTTATAGCCACTAGGCTACTAGTTATGCTAGTATTTTGTGTCTACGACAAACGCGTACAAACATTATGGACCAGAATTTTGTATAAGTACTAATGTTGTAAATGTATTTTTCATGTATATATGCTTTATGACGTTATTTTCGATTTGATCAAGAACGTAAACTTGCCAATGCTGTTTGTGTATAACATTAGTAGCCAGTCAGTTGCTATCGTTGCCAGTCAGATGCTATTGTGTAAAACAATCGTGTATATGGTTAAAAACATTAAAAAATTATCATTCAGAAACGTTTAGTAAGAACCATGTGTGGTGAGGTTCTGCTTGACTCTCTTCATCGCGGCTTTCTCGGTCTGATTCTGCCTCACTGATACTGCAGTCTCGACATCATTATTTACGTGTATCCACTGTCTATCTATGGTATCAACCTTTGGCATGCCCGTTTCGCCCGTAAAGGTAATGGGAGTTAACCTTCCGGACAACGTGAGCGACAGTTTAACCAATCACAACACACTGGCCCAAACGAACCAATCTGAGCCCATAGCGTGTTTCTGAGGGAGTGGTTTCATAGACTCAGGAAGTCAACCGCTCGTTCAGGGGACAGAGGAGAGCGCGGCTTACAATAAAGGTGCAGTTTATGAAAAATAAGACTTTTTAAAAAAGAAAAACCACGAATACATGTTATATTGCACCCCATAAACACAATCATGCAAAGAAAAAAAGCAGTCAACCCCCCCTTTAAATTCTCCTCTCCTTATTTCTGCTCAGACCTCTCCCCTAGCTTCTCTTCTTTCTGCCTCCTCACCTTTAAGGAAGGCCCTTCGTTTTTTTTTTTTCTAACACATTTTTCAGAGATTTAGTCACCCATTGTTTGTTATTTTAGGTACATTTTGACATGCTTTTTTGGAATGACAGAGTCTTCACAAAAAGTGATGTAACTGCATACAGTGCCAGTGACTTCATCAATATCTGAAGCAGAGTCTTTAAACACAGACCAATCCGTACAGTCAAAGCATCCCTGTAGTTTAGAGACAGCATCTTCACTCCAGACCTTGATTTCTCTTGTCTTCACCTTTTCTGTCTTAAGTAATGTCCTGTATACTGGAGTGATTGGACGAACCAAGGGGGGCCTAGGAGAAGCTTTGTACGCTTCTTTTATAGACCCATAACACAAGTCTAGAGTCTTACTTTTTCTAGTCGGGCATTTAACATTTTGACAGTGAAAAAAAAAATGTTTTGTGGGGAAACATTTTCCCTCGTGCCGCCCGAAGTGGCAAACTCATTGAGAATTCTCATTGGACCTGCTGTTCAGATCAACTCTCTCTCGCCACTCAGTGTCTGGCAGGACATGACCTCGATACGAGCTAAAAATGAAATGCTCATTTGCAAAATAAAAGCATTTCTAAACTTTGCTGTGCAGTTGAAGATACCCATACTGTGTGGCCAGCAGTTGCAGTCGCTCACCTGAGTAGCTTAAGGTGAGATGAGAACGGCCTTAAATTTGGCAACAGATTTCAAGGTACAAAGATTTCAAATTGAGGGGTTTTGACTGATTGTGTGTTGGAAGTTGTGCAGCTGTTTTAGTATTCACGTATAAGTAATTTTTTTTTATTTCTAACTATTTGTCTGGAGTGTCAAATTCAGGCCACTGTGCAAATATTCAAAATTCCAATTTTCATATTTCTAATCTAATGTTCACTTAATGGAGGGCTTTTAAAAGTCAAAGACAGTGGGCATTCCCTCTAACACAACATAAACAATCCACCCCCCACACAGGCACACACACAGAAACCCGTCTGTCAGTACTGAATTCAGCTCTCTCAGTTCTCTTTCTTCTCGTTCATCCATGTCTCTTTGCTGCTCTCTCGTGTTTACAAGTAACATGTAAATACAAGCAGCGCTGCACAGATGTATTTACATATGGATAAACTATATAGACTTTGGAAACCGCTGTCTTAAAGTATTCCCTTCCCAGTCCACACACATCACATCCACAGAACTGTCCATAATGAGGTGAAGAGTAACCAACATATTGATGCAAAAGTCACTGTTTCTCCACTTCATGGCTATAAACACATAAAAAGAAAGACAGCACACAGATGCACACGTATTTCAAAATGAACTTTAACCTTATTAAAGCCCTGTGTGTGTCTGTGCCTGTGTCTATGTTTGTGTTTTACAGCAGCGATTCCCAAACTGTGGTCCATGAGGGTACTGCAGGTGGTCTGTGAAAAGGCAAAATAAAATATTTTACCAAGAAATTCCTATAAAAAAAGTAAAAAGAATATGTACCCTATATTTATATAAAATGTCAATTAAATTGTCAAGCTATTGTGTGATTACTAAAATAGGCTAGTGGCAGACGGCCATGACGTTCAAGCTCCGTTTCGTCAGAACCACAACACTGGATCGGTGGATAGCAACAGGTTAGGTGAGCATTTATTTAGTTGTTTGTTTTTAATAGGTCTATAGACCCCTTTTGGGCCGACGTCACAGTTACGTCACGGCGCTAGCTGGAGGCAAAACAAAGTGAAAACTGGAGGTGGTCAATGCAAAACAGCACAGATTCGGCTACATAATAAGGAGCTTAAATAATTGTTACTATTATTAAATGTCATCTTGTTGTGTTGTTTGGTGCAAGAATTGATGAAAAATGAATATGCTGTATCTGGAACTTTTATTTCTAGAAAATATTCACATGATTAAAATCGCACTGTAGTCACTCTTTACATTTTCGTGGTCTCAGCGCTGGCTCAGCAGAACTGCGGATCATACACACAAGTGTTGTACAGGACCATATAGGCATCTAAAGATTTATATGCCCTCAGTTTCTATTTACGATCGGTTTCTCTATAAGGTAGGTGTAGAAGTCAGGCCACTCACCCGAGGTAACGTAACGTTAATCCTGTCAGATCGTCCATGCATTGAGTGAGCGTGTAGGCGGCTACAGGTCTGCCAATCTGGTTCCGTCCGTTAAAAATAACTTTTGGAAATAACAATCGCGGTCCTGGACACTGAGTGACCTTACACGTTAAGATAATATCGGATTTTCTCCAGTCATTGTTAAAAAACAAGCTAACAATCCTTGCTAACTAGCGTTAGTGAAGCGGCCAGATGGATCTTTCTGCCTCCACCTAAGGTCCGCCCACAAAAAAACGTCACCATGTTTACCAACTGTAAAAGGGTCTATATTAGACAGATGATACAAACAGGAAGGGAAAGATGTGGAGGGTGACAAAGGAGGATATTATATTCTATTATGATATTACGAAGCCTGTTGATCAAATGAACCTGATTATAATATGTAAAATATAATATAATTTTTAATATCATAATATGTGTATTATGAGGTGGTCCGTGAAAATTCTTGATTACAAATAGTGGTCCACACACACAAAAAGTTTGAAAACCCCTGTTTTACAGGAAGCGCCTGCATCTGAAGCTTCTAGTCCCAGAACTGAAATGTCACAGCACAGAGTGTGCTTGTATTACAGAGAGTATATGTGAGTCTTTGTGTGTGTGTGTGTGTGTGTGTCTGTCTGTGTGTGTCTGTCCCTGTGAGTCTGTGGCCAGGACTGTTTACCAACTGGTTTAACAGCTCCACCAGCTGTGTGTGTGTGTGTGTGTGTGTGTGGTTTCAACAGGTTGTATGTTATACAGTACATTGATGAATCTGGATTGGGATTTTGTGACATTAACGTCATAACACACGGGAATGTCACAACACACGTCCACATCTTCACTGGTGGGACAGAAGCCATCAGATCACTAGAAACGGTATGACTGTTAATGTGGCCATCAGTGCAATAGTTATTATATATAATTACAGTAATATATCAATATAGTAGATCACATCTGCTCTCTTTTCTCTTCATTATTTCCATAATAAGTAACTGGGATTTAAAGACTGATGTTCTCCTGTTGGTTTCTCTGCCCTATTCATCAAGTGAGATCTATTTTACAACAAAGACATTACATTTTAGATTTTTCTTGTTCTCTGCTGTTACGGTCGTCTGTATGACCTTGCTGGAATTTATAGTAGAGAGGTGTGTATTCGTCTTTCATCAATTCTTAGTGTTTGTGTGTGAGAGAGAGACAGTGTGTGTGTGTCGAGTCAAGTCATCTTCAATTATATAGCGCTTTTAACAATATAGATTGTTTCAAAGCTGCTTTACAATAGGAAGGTTCAAGTAACAGAGATTGTTTGGCTTTATAGCAGCTCTAGAATAAAGTTATTGTCCAGCTAAAATTAGATTCACTTCCGTCACAACGATCATTAGTTAGTAACTTAGGGGACGCTAACACTACACCGTTTTAACAGAAAACTTTTAAGTTCTCTCAACAAAAACTTTAAAAATGCAAACCTGTGAGAACTGTGATGGTGTGCACATGCATATTAAGAGTTCATTCTATAGGTATGCATGTTTGAATATATGTGTGCAGGCATGTAGTCCTTCCCTAAAAAAAACAACCCTCAACAAACTACTTGTCTGGCCTTGAAATTTATAATACAGAATTTCACTTAATTATCCCGACAGCGATTATCTGCACAGAGGTAAAGGGAAGGAGGCCTTGAGTGACACTTCAGGACTGCGTTGTCATCGTGTACAGATGCAGGTCTCATCAGATGTGGATACAGCCTGGATCTGGCGGACTGCGGTAAACCTCGGATAAACAATGAGACTAAAATTAGTGTAGCTGCCATTCTTCTTATGATGTAACGAGTACATCAGGATTTATGGGAAGTGTTCGCGGTTCTAGCTGACCTACAGTAATCTATGCAGCCTAACATTGAATTATGGGTAACACTTTACAATACGGGTGCACTAATAAGCATTAATTCATGCTTAACTAATGCACAGTAATAGTGAATTAATGTGTAACTAATGATTATCTAAGCTATTCATTAATGATTACCACATTAGGAACTAATTAAGAGTCTGTAAGGTTAATTAGGTATTAGGTATTAGTTCATACATGAATTGTTATTAATTAAATATGTAATTGTGGATTAATTCCATAATAACTCATTTTTTTTAACTAATAGCTAGCGTTAATTAATATGTTAATTACCAGAATGAGCCAAAGATTTGTATTTCAACTTCCAGATAATATGACAGGTACACTAATATACATTAATACATGATCAATTACTTCATTGTTAGTGCAAATTCAGGTGAAAATTACTACAAGTACTAAATGATTAGTTAATAATGATGTGCCTCATCAAGTAAAGTCTTAACATGATACCTTAGCAAATCATTAGCTAATGATTAATTAAAGCAGACAACTGGAAGTTGAAGTGCATAGCTTTGACTAATTGTGGCAATTAACACATTAATTTATACTATTAGTTAATAAAATATGTTATTAAGGAATAAATTCATAATGACACATTGAATTAATAGCAATTCATGTATTACTTAAACTATTAATCATATAGACTCTTAATTAGTTGCTGATGCAGTAATCATTAATTAATGGTTTAGTTATTCATGAGTTATACATTAACTCATGATTATCTGTGCATTAGATAAGCATGAATTAATGCATATTAGTGCACCCGTATTGTTAGCGAATTATGTGTATGCTAGGCCAAAGAGATGTGTGTCTGCTTTCCGGACAATGTTAGGAAGACTGTTCCAGAAATAGGAAAAGGCTCTACCGCCAGCAGTTGATTTTGATATTCAAGGCATTACAGTTTTTCTGAATTGCTAAAACACATTTCTTGAACGCATCACTCACTTTCTCAAAACCTTAAACACAAAACCACACGTTCACAGCACATTCACATAACCTCTGACTCTTCAGGCAAAATCAAGCAATTGCCTCAAAACCATTTTACCTGTGCTCAAAATCACACAATACTCTCAGATCATACACACGACGCGTCAAAATTATAAACCCTGCAGATCATGCGTTAGACACTACATCAAAAAATGGAAAACACTGACTTCAAAGCATGCAGTTACAGTAAAAATATATTGTAACTAAGTAAACAAATTTTGCAATTACGTAAAAAAAGTATAATGACAATACAGTAATAAGGTGAATAAATGGTATATACTGCAAGTATAGTATTGTACTGAATATTGAATAGTAGGAATAGACTTTGCCAGAAAAGATCATTATTCAGAATTGAATAGATCACAGTGTAAGAGTGAATCTTGAAGCTCTGAAGTGTTTGCATGAATGGCTCTGAAAATGATAAAGACAGTGAGATGTAGATGCTCTCAAGTGTTACTGCTTCAATAATAGTCTATTATAATTTTGTTTCATTAATATTTTAATATGTTACTCTACGGATTGCTTGTAAACCCTGTTGAAGAGTTGCTACTCTGAGGAAGATTGAACAGCAGAAGTGTGTTCTGGTACGTCTCAAGTGTGTGTTCATCAGCTCCAGACACACTCTCTAACAGAGCACAGTTTCAGTGACTCGCTTCATTTTCAGATGAAGAGTGCTTTACAGTGCGTCTCAGACTCAGGCTCGCAGCGCCCCCTGGTGGATCATCTGCCTCGAAAACATACGAAAATATAAAGGGGATGTTATGGATTGATTACTTTAATTAAAAGCGCATTTGAAGCTTGACAGTCTTGACAGTGAATCTTCTGAAACGGTTTAATCTAATGGCATAAATCAGCCTTCATAGCTTGTGTTACAGTGTGTGCTGGTGTGGATTTTTCATATTACATATTTAGTGCTTGATTTTTATATTTTGTCATTCCAGTTCAGTTTAGCGTTGCGGTTTCACTTTGGTGTGGTTGGTCAGAACAGACATATGAGGAAAAACACTGCAAAAACTTGGTTGATGTGTTTTGTCATTGTGACAAGTTTTAATAAGCCGGCCTAAACTGACGGTACACGGAGTGTGACACAGGTGTAAATATGTCTCGTGTTATATGAGGATATATCCAACCACAGTAAAAAAGTAAAAGTTAAAACTGTTTCATTTATAAATAAAACAGTTTTAACTTTAACTTTTTCACTAACTCTTTGAAACTTCTTAAATCAAACCGTCTCAAAATATAAAAAAATAAATTATTTGCTAAAATAATGACAAAACTGAGAAATCAGAAACAAAATAAGAGCAAGGGTTCACTGTAAAAAATGTATTGTCAAATTAACAGTAACTTACTGGCAACAATTATCCAGTACTTGCTGTATTTCATTTAACAGTAAAATTACCGTAACACTAACTACAGTACTGTTAAGCATACTGCAAATTAAATAACATTATTTTACTGTAATTTCTTACCATATTAAAGTACAGAACACTGTTAATTTTTAATAATACTGTATAGTATGAAAATGTTATTGTATTTATTTTATAGTGCTACTGTGTAACCTGTAGAAAATCCGTAGAAATATTATTTTAACTGTTAATGGGAAATAGAAAAAAGAACAATTGAAGCTTTAACTGCACAAGGTTTATTGTGTATTTTCAAACACATTAGTACATTTACATAATATACATTTAAATACATTAATACAATTAAATACATTAATAATACAAATGTAATATAATACAATAAAAATCATGCATGACAATCATGAACAATTATGCATAAATACATGCAAAAATTATCATGAACAGGTAAAATAGAAAAGATTAAAGGGGTGCTATCTGATCAAATCTATCTGGGTAAAACAGCTTAAACTAGTCTAAGATTGTCTGTTGGTTTGAGATATACTGTCTAACTGGTCAGTTGCTGATTTTAAACGGTTTTTGGCTGCTTTCTATCTAAGGGACCAGATTTGCAGGGCTGGGAGACACATATAAACTTATAAACTATAAAAGCTTTGACGAGTAAACCACCAATCCAGATGAGTATTGCAAAATGACAAGTTATCCAGTGTCCTTTAAATAAAAAAAAAACTAAACACAAAACAACCTCATCATGCACATGTGCCATGAAAAACTTGCATTACAGTATTAATAATCATTTATATGCAGACTTATGTTCTAACTTTTGCAATAGGAAGTTTTCTATCCAAGCTTTTATGCAATTAAACCTTAAACTGCACAGTAATGTTTATTTTCACACAACAATTCTAAACAACTTGCAGATAGACAAAATTTACAGATGGATAATAATCCGTTTAAAATGTTCTCAGTGGGTCAGTACTGGACCAAGGTATAGTAGTAGTAGTTAGATAAATAGAATAATTAAATTAGATTAGATTTACAATTCATCGGTCGTCAAGATGGATAGGGGTCTTCTTAACATGCACAGCTCACACCTGTGGAAAAGGAAAACAGACAAGACAGTTAAAATATAGTACGTTTTTGTTGTTGTTTTGGCTAAACAGCAAAAACAGACAAAATGATGTCTAAAGTGTAATTCACTTAATACTAAAATCTTGTTTGTTGGACTGTTGTTTAAAATCAATTCAATTACGATCACGTGAAAACGTAGGCTAAATCTTGCTTGTGTGATACTAATTAAGTTACATGACTTAAAAAAAGCTTGACAAGGCATCGTTCCCTTCAAATAAGTACATGTCAGTTTACACATAGTAAAAAAAAATGATATTATAGCCCACAATACTGTAAATGTCACACATAGCTTTGTATTTTGGACAAAAATACACCTCGGGCAGAACGCCAGAACGCCAGGTCAGTATTTACACGAAAATAAGCGTGAAAAAATCAATAAGAGGAATCGACACTTTAATTTTATAACAATAAATCCGAATCCTAACCTTGGATGTCCGATTTCAGGATACATTTATCGATTAGCCTATCAATTCCTAACCCCTGTAAGTCATAAAATAATGAACGTGCAGGCGCTTCCACCGACTTAACGTGGTAAATAACAAAATGATTAGACCATTTTGACCTTAGAGGTTACATATGAAATATATGTTAATAAAATCACATTTAATCAAGTAGGCTATCAACATAAAAGAAATCCGCGTCTGACTTATACAGACGTTAGCTATAGAACATTCCGCGGCCACTTCTTTCTAACGTTAATCTGTTAACGTAAGTAGGCTAACTCATATGGTTTGCATAAAAATATGAATTACTAACCAGATATGTATGGCGAAAACGTTGCCGACAGCAACGCGATGCACGGCCTGCGTGTTCTTACAGAGTGAATTAAGGGAACTGAAGAGTTCTTCATAAAATGGCAGCTTGTTGTGGTTATTTTTCGCGGTCATTTCGTACTAATGTAGTATTTGAATTTACAGTAACATCCCAAATGGCTACATTGAAGAGTAGCCTATCATATACATATTATATTAAAATGTCTAGAATAGATTAAATTGAATATAGAAATCGTGGTCAGCTATTCTAAATAACTTTAAAAGTTATTAGCTAGAATCCGTATGCATACACATTATAATAATTATTACTTACCAGATGAAGAAGTTGCAGGTCGGCAGAAAAGACGAGACACCCCTCGCTGCAGCCTGTAGCACGATGACGTAGCTGGATGGTCCAATACGTAGTGGATGGATGTGTGTTTTGGTGACGTCATTTACGCATGCGCAGTGCCGATCTCTGATCATAATTCGAATGCATTGGTTTTAAGTGATATGTAAGCTCAATATTGTACTGAGATGATGTTCAAACTGTGTAGTATAATTCTGTTAAATAATTATAAGTAATTATTGATGAATAAGTAAGGAAAATGCTAAAATAATAACAGCATGGGGAAAATAAATCTTGTAATAATAAACTCGCATTTATGTTATACATTCAGAATTGCGAGAAAAAAGGTCAGAATTCTGACTTTACACAATTGCGACTTTATTTCACGCAATTCTGTCTTTATAACAAGCGATTGAGGCTTTATTTCACCTAATTCTGTCCTTATAACATGCGATTGAGGCTTTCTTTCACCTAATTATTTCTCTATAACATGCGATTAAGGTTTTATTTGACCTAATTCTGTCTTTATAACATGCGATTGAGGCTTTATTTCAAGCAATTATGTCTTTATGACATGCGATTGAGGCGTATTTCAAGCAATTATGTCTTTATAACATGCGATTGGCTTTATTTCACGCAATTCTGACTCTCACAATTCTGAGAAATAAAGTCTGTGAAAAGTATACTCGCAATTGTAAGGAAAAAGTCGCAATTATTTAAAAAAAAGTTTTATTCTGAAAGCTCTGAAAATAAGAGCTTCGCTCGTGACCATATTTTAAATGTATTCTTGGAAGATCAACGATTGTTCACCAACTCTCTACACTAACTAGGCCTATGAATTCTTAATGTGCATGTGCCATCAGCGTTTATCACAGGATCGCGTTTAAAGTCTGTTTAGAGAGAACGGTGTCATCCAATTTAATAACAAATTATCATTTCGACAGAATCAAAACTAACTAGCTGTAAAATAACATTATTCATGAACCGCTATAAAGCAAAAACAATCTGTTACATTAAATTAAAGCTGCTTTGAAACAATCTAAATTGTTAAAAGCGATATAGGCCTATAAATCAAGATGACTTGACTTGACTAGTGCGCATGCGCGCGTTACAGGGTCCAACACGTATTGGACCGTCCAGCTACGTCATCGTGCTACAGACTGCAGCGAGGACCTCTTGGAAAAGACAGCAGCACCACTGACACGACAGAGAAAGTCTTCCAAAGTCAAATATGTCATAAATTATGAGTGTTAAAGGGTAACTAAACACCAAAACAACTTTTTTTAGTTAATGATCTGTAAGAATGGAGCTTCATAAATGCTGTTCATTGATTCGAGTACATTTTTTGACAATTGAGTATAAAGTGTTTTGATTTTCAAATATATGGTGTAAAAACGTCTGAGTGCTGCCCTCTTCAGGTTAAACGGAAAGCTCCTGCAGTAGGGGTACTTGCTGACGTAGCGAACTCTCAGACGCACTCTGTCACACCCTTGGTGCGAGCTCACCACGCCCTTGGCAGCCCCTGGTATAAAAGCATCTGGTTCCATCAAAACTACTGTAGCGAGTCAGGAGTTGGATTTATGAGTATTGAAAACGATCAAGATAGCATATAATAGCATCTAGTTAGCATAGCATTTATATAGTTATTTAGATTATTTTTGAAAACGACCAGGATAGAGTATTGTTGCATCTATTTAGCATAGCATTATATAGATAATTTAGATTATTTTGTGTAGCTAGTAGCATAGTACAGTTAGGATAGCTTCAAGTTAGCATAGATTTATCAGTGTTTAGTACAGTGATCAGGATAGTAACGGAATAGAGGTGGACATGGGCTTCTCCACACGCAGTGCCAAACACTGCTCGTCCTGAATGGACTCCTCCACCGCAGCGGCGTCTTGATGCGAGTGATCATGGATATTTTAATCACAATTTATGGTTAGGATAAAGTTAATCCTCTGGGGTCGACAAACGAGCCGGTGCATTTTGCTGGATTTTTTCATATAGCGGCATAATATCAGTATGAATATATGCCAGCGTGCGCTATTGAGATCAACTCGACGACATAACTCATCAGATGCCGGTCGCGATGCGGGAGTTAAGACCGCAGTTTGAGCCAGCAGCTCGAATGGATTTGGCCCTGTGTCTACATACAATTCACCCTCATCCACTTCAGGTGAAGGTGAAGGTGAGGGAGAAAAGTCCTCGACTTCAAATGTCCGCTCTGTTGCAAAGGCAGCTACTTGAGTCACTCCAGTCTCGCTCTATTTTAGAGTCTGACAGCAGCTGTCACTCACGGCGGGTCTCAGGTGCACGCCCCCTAGCCCCGCTGGGGTCTGCCCATTTTTTCAGCATTTTTCAAATATTGCTAGTGGGTGGAGTCAGGCTCTGACCAGGGGTTTAGTTACCCTTTAATGGTCAACCAGTGCTACATTTTTATTTTAAATGTAAGAATAACATTAGTAGGCTAGCAATTTTACCCGTGGAACTGTGTGTGGTGTTTTTCGCGGTCAATTGCACAGCTGTATTTAGATTAACAGTAACTGATAATTTCCCAGAATGCATTGAAATTCTACAGTAACATACTGTCAACTGTGTGCACAGTACATAACTGTTGAAAAAACAATTTAATACTGTGAAAACAACTAAATCTACTGTAACTTACTGTACATAGATTATACAGTATAAGAAACTGTTGAGAAAAACAGTATAATCCTGTGAAAACAACAGAAATCATTTACAGTGTTCAATAATGACATTTATTGTTGAAAACTGTAAAAATATTATTATTTCTATTAACTGTCCTCAAAATCTTTTTTATTATTATTATAGTAACAGACTTTTTTGATTGTAAATTACATAATCCAACAAGTCTGTTACTATAAAACCGGTAATGATGTACTAGCCCTCGTTGAATGCGTGTATGAAATGTATTTTTCCCCTCGGGGCTTGCCGTAGATGGGTTGTGTGCACTTGATACGGTCAGAGCCCGGGTGCTTCTCATTTCTTATTTGTGCATCCTCGTTTCCTTCCCTTGCTTCCTTTCCTTGCGTCTCAGCTCCACCCCCTGTAGGACGCGAGGGAAGGAAGCGAGGAAAGGAAAGGAGGACAGAGGAATCGAATAAAAGCTTTTTTATATACATTGGAATTCTTGATCACTCGAGCGTCACTCCACAGTGTCATCAGCAGCGCTAAAAGGATCTGCCCTTATGATGTTGAAGTTTGGTTATTTAATAAATTCATAATAAATAATAATAAAGATAGGCTATACTGTTGAAATATCTGAGATGTGTGGTTTATATAAACTGCAAAGGTAAAGTATAAATTAAAATGATTGTGACCGATGTGAAGGGGGAGGAGAATTGACAAGTGCGTCACGTTTAGTCAATATAACAGGCTTGTTTGAGATGAGCAAAATCTGCGCAGAATCGATCACTGGTGATCAGCGCGAGATGCATGCCGGTTAGAAATGTGTCCGAGAGCGCACCGCCTGGCTCTGATGTCATGCCGACGTATGTCAAAAAACTCTCGCGAGCGCAAGGCGCACCTGTCGGATTATGCAGTCGCGCGCAGTTGCTCTCCACCGACTGCGCTGATCAAAAGCATGATGGGAAACGACTTGCTGACGACACAGCTTAATGCTCATTGGTTTAAACAATAGTGATGAAGGTAAATTCCATATTCATTAAGCTAAATTCTCCAAATCAAGGCCATGTTTTATTTATTTATTTATTGAAACTGATATATATTGTGAATCTCTTAAACGGGTTAAAAATAAGAAAGCTAGTCAGTAACTCAAATATACTAGGCCTACTCTAAAATGTTCAAGTGAAAAATAGCTCTCATTTTATAGATGATGAAGTTTGTAAGTCTGTCTATTTAAGCTAAGCTTATTTTGATTTATTTATTTATTTTATTATTAATTTTATTCTGATGTTTATTTATTTGTCGCTGTATAATAGGCCTATTTGTTTCTCGAATTGTGGTGCTTGTAGGTAGGCTATGTTTGTAACTTACATTCTAATAAAAAAGTAAAATAAATAAAAATAAAAGAACGACAGATGAATTGTTCTCTTTTAAAATGTTTGATTTTAAAACTGATATCATGTTTTATGTGTATACATATGGGTGAATAAACTCTCTGACAGTGCCATATGGGTTATATTTCATTTTTGTTAAAACAATAGGCTATATAAAAACACGTCTGTATTAAAGAAAAAAAAAAGATTGATAAACACATATTTGGAATGTAATTAAATAACAAGTACTTTGGGTGTCTTGTTCATTATATTTATTTTTATATAAAAGCAACAGTTTATTAGCAACACGTGCACGAGCGTGAATCCCGTTAATCCCGCGATATCCGCCTTTGATCTCACAGGTGTCTGATTCACTGCGAGAACCGAGATCTGTCCGGCTTTATTGCGCTTTTTTCACTCCTCCCCTCACTGCAGCCGCCTACTCTCGACTACATTGCAGGCGAGGCGAGGCGCATCTCAAACAAGCCTAACAGTTCCGCGGATGCACCTGTGTATCCTCGCTTATGACTCCTCAGGAAGCCTCCTATCTCCTCGATTTTCGACTCCTCACGGTGCAATTAGAGAATTGAGATGTCCTTCAAGATGGCTGAGCTCGATCGGTTTCCGGGTCATAGGAGGGAGGACGGAGGAGCGAGGAGACGAGGAGGGATATTGAGAAGCACCCCAAGTCTAACGGAGAGCCTTGGCACTTCCTATTAGCCCCGTTGTGTATTATCTTGGTTGCAGTTCCATTAGAATTCCACTGGAGGTGATCGCGGGCGAGCGCAGAATGAATGGGAGTCTATGGGGCTAAACGGCTAAATGTGTCTCTTTCACCTGCTTGTCGTTAAATCAACAAAGATTTTATTGTTGATTCCGCAAGTTCAATATAGATTATAGTCCAATAGTCGAATGAACGAGTACTCATGTCCTTTTGATTTCTTACAGGTTAGGCTGTTGTTGGCCGGAACACGCTAGCATTCTGCTATTGTGTAACGTCATCACATGTTTGAACGGATTTTTAGAACAGATAGGTGAACTTAAAAATGCAATTTTCAGCTGAGTGTATTTTCTTAGCCCTCCCTTTTGAATGCAACTTTCAAATTACTTGACAAAAAATTACATCCTGAGAAAAATTTTTTTGGGATGAAACACCATTGACTCATTCTGCACTCGACCGCGAGCGCCCCCGCATGGACAGAGATGTGTTACTGCAGCCAGTCCAGAACCCGGAAGTAACCAGCCAGTGCCTATTCTCTTCAATTAGACATTCTCTGATACGGTCGCGTCTTTTGATCTGATGTGTGAAATAATCTACTACTGTCTATGGAAATAATAAAGTGGAGAAGAGTTCAAATTGCTGTGTTTATTATTTATTCAAACTGCAAAAAAGGTAGGTATGTGATATAATTAGTAACATGGAGCTAAGAAAAACAAATAAATAACAAAAATAACATTGTCAGATTAGATAAATCATGGAGGTTCCAGTTCAAACCACCGAACTCTCTGGTGCGTTTCTAGTATAACGTTAACTTCTCTCTACCAATCAGATGCTCCGGTGAGTGAAATATATGAAGCGTGGTGATTATTCAAACATGAAATGGGAAGGTTTAACCGGGTTTAAGGGTTTTACCTAACTATCACTCTGGGTTTGACTTGCTTGCAAAACTCTTCTTTGTCACGCTTTAAAAATAAAAGTTCCAAATGCACGGTACGGTTCTCTTACGAGAGGTTCTCTCGTATTGCGTAAGCTAGCTTACGCTACGGGAAAGATTCATCTTTGCTAAGAAGTTGAAACCAAAAAATTATTCCATAATTTTGTAATCATTGTCAACGCAGTCTCTTCTGAGGCAGACCATGAGCGGGCTAGCTAGCGGCTCATTGGTTCGCTCAGAGAGAATGCACGAACCTATGGGAGAGCGGCGCTGAGTCCGCGGCCAATGAGCGGACGGCGCTCGCTCACTGCGTCACAGCCCGCCAAAAGGGGCGTGGCTACAGTGTATAAAGGTAGCTCTCCCAGGCTCGTTCGTCGATTCTTCATCATTCAGCGAGCTACACGCATCCGCTGTCCTGGGAAGAAGCCGCCGTCGTCGAGAGGGCACCTTCTAGCGAGCTCCGGAGTCTGAGGAAGCCGGCCGTCTGCCACCTTCAGCCGCCCAGCAAGCTAGCGCCATCCGACGCGTATCCTTTATTCCTTCACAAAAGAGCCGAGCGTCTTTTTAAAGATGCCTCGAATCTCCTGCGGCTCATGCCGCTCTTCACTCGAGGAAGGAGACCGCCACCCCATCTGCGTTCTCTGTCTCGGAGTGGAACACGCAGAGCTCGCCATCGCCAATGGAGGATGCGACCACTGCGAGGACCTGCCTCTGTCTTCCCTGCGGGCTCGACTGCAGGCGGTCAAAACCGCTCCCGTGCCGCCTCTCACTTCGCCGCGGAAGAAGAAACGCTGCTCCCAGAGGCCGCCGGAGCCCCCTGCGGATCCATGTGGGCCGCCGCCGCCGCCCACCGACCGCTCTCCCTCTCCGCCCCAGCCGGACATACAGTTGCCGCCGAGTGGCCGCTCTGTCGCCTCCGACGACACCGCGGATGAAAAAGACTCCTGTTCGCTGCACGCTTCTGACAGCGAGGATTGGTCGTCGATTGGCTCATCGACGAGAGAGTCTGCGGGGACCCGCGCCGGCATCGAGGAGGAACTAACGCGCCTCCTTTCGCAGGCCGTCAACCGCCTGGGTCTCGAGTGGTCTCCTCCCCCCGAGCAACCACCGAACCGCATGGATGGGAAGTTCCTGCACCGGCGCCCGGCCCCCGCCTGCAGCCGGGCTGCACCATTCCTGCCTGAGCTTCACAATGAGCTCACGAAATCCTGGAATGCCCCTCTTTCGGCTCGTAACCGCTCCGATGTGTCCGCTTCGCTGCGCTCAGTGGACGGAGCCGCCGAGAAGGGTTATACTGCCATGCCGCCCGTCGAGGACCTGGTCGCCGCTCATCTTTGCCTGCCCTCTGCTAGATGGCGTTCTTCCCCTACGCTTCCTTCTAAAGCGTGCAGAGCGACCTCTAACTTTCATGCCGCCGCCGGACAGGCCACTTCAGCGCTGCATTCAATGTCAGTCCTCCAGGTGCTCCAGAGCGACATCTTGTGCGAAATGGCGAACAGCGGTAGGAACCCGCCCATCCTCTCGGATCTGAGAAGCGCTACGGACCTTTCCCTTCGCGCCACTAAAGCCACCGCACAAGCCCTGGGGAAATGCATGGCCGCCCTCTGTGTTGCTGAGAGACACTTATGGCTCACGCTTACCGACATGGGAGATTCAGAACGCGCCGTGTTCCTCAACGCGCCTATCTCTCCGACCGGTCTCTTCGGATCTGCCATCACGGGCATCGTTGACCGCTTCTCCGAGGTACAGAAAGCGACTCAGGCCATGAACTTGTTCCTGCCCCGCCGCTCTAGCTCTTCGGCAGGCCGCTCTCACGAGCCACCTGCCAGAACCCCACATCAGCGCCCGCCTCAGCAAGCTCAGCAGCCCCAGCGTAGACAGGGCGGCCGCCCTCGCTCTCGCTCTGACAGCCGCCGCAGACAGCCTCCTCCCCGGGGGCCTCGACCCAAGATCGCGCTGAAGCCCGATCAACAGAAATCTGCCTAGCATAGCTGAGAAAAAGGCGGCTCTCTCCCGCTGCGGCCGGACCGCCGTCAAAGCTTCGCCCACTGTTAGTCCCCGTCTCACCGCCGACTACAGTAGAGTTCACCGCCACAATCAAGCCGGTTTCCCTGCCCGCTTGCGAGCGACTAAAAGCCGTTTTCACGGCTACCAAGAGAGTTCACAAAAAGAGCATAAAAGCCTCAAGTGTAAAAAATGTGCCCAAAAGCATTTGCTCACTTACACACACAAGCACTTTATGCCCAGGGTCTCTCACAGAGCCCATTCTCACGGAGCGAGCACTATCCGCTCCAGTAGCAGAGAACATAAACACGCCCACGAGCCCGTGCGCGTGTCCCCCCTCTGCCCACTCTGTCACACGGCCCATAAACTCCTCTCTGAGTGTAAGTCCCGTTGCCAACCGCATTATAAGCGCGCCCACACCCAGTGTCCAGCCCGCTATGTGCAGCAATCAGGGCGAAATCGCCATTCAACCGCTAGCCGCATGCTGCGAAGCGTGGGAAGCCCTCCCCGGCATCTCCCTGTGGGTTTTAAGCATAATAAAGAATGGCTATCGATTACAGTTTCGTCGCCGCCCGCCACGCTCGCGCGTGCGGCTCGAATCCACTGTCAGCCCGGCTGCTATGAACACGCTTCGCTTAGAAATAGCCAAGCTACTGCAGAAAGGCGCTATAGAGAGATTCCCGCCATCTATGACCGAGTCGGGGTTATACGGCCGTTATTTTCTGGTTCCCAAGAAAGACGGCAGCCTCAGGCCGATCTTAGATCTCAGGGCTTTGAACAAAGCGCTCATGAAGAGACCGTTCAAAATGCTCACAGTCAAGAAACTCCTCGCGCACGTCCGCCAGGGGGACTGGTTCATCTCTCTAGACCTGAAAGACGCCTATTTTCAGATCCAGATAAACCCTCATCACAGGCCATCCCTACGTTTCGCCTTCGAGGGTCAAGTTTACCAATATGCCGTTCTCCCGTTCGGCCTATCCTTAGCACCCCGTACGTTCACGAAGTGCATGGATACAGCGCTCGCTCCCCTGCGAAGTCAGGGGCTGCACATTCTGAATTATCTGGACGACTGGCTGATTCTAGCAGATTCCCAGACGGAGCTTCTGTCGCACCGCGCAGTTCTCCTCAACCATCTGGAAGCGCTGGGACTCTCTGTCAACTGGACAAAGAGCTCTCTCCAGCCCAGTCAAACTATTTCATTCCTTGGAATAGATTTGAACTCTGTCACAATGACGGCTCGCTTATCCACACAGCGCGCGCGCCGTGTTCAGCGCCTAGCCGCCTCCTTTCAGATGGGTACCCACACATCCCTGAAATCTTTTCAGAGGATGCTGGGTTATATGGCTTCAGCCTCCGCTGTGCTACAGCTGGGTCTTCTGCACATGCGCCCCCTTCAACTCTGGTTAAAGAGCCACCCACCGCGAGTGGACGACGGGCCGCCAGATGATCAAGATTACTCAGACATGTATCACTGCACTGCAGCCATGGTCAGTAATCGAGTGGTTTCAGAGGGGCGTTACCATGGGTACTTTTTCTCGCCGGAAAGTCATCTCGACAGACGCATCCAACTCGAGTTGGGGTGCGGTTTGCGAGGGCTCACCGGCCGCCGGCCAGTGGTTGAGCCACGAGAGTTCCCTACACATAAACTGTCTGGAAATGATCGCGGTCGAGAACGCGCTGCTGTTTTTCCTCCCGCGCATACATGGTCACCAAGTCCTGATTCGCTCCGACAATATGGCCGTGGTATCATACATCAACCGTCAGGGCGGCGTCAGATCCAAGAATCTCTTTCATCTGACACGCCGCATCCTATTGTGGTCCCAGAGTCACCTGCTCTCGCTCAGAGCGACGCACTTACCGGGCCATCTGAACGACGGTCCAGACATGCTGTCCAGGAATCTGGTCTCCCCCGGAGAATGGTCCCTGCACACTCAAACAGTCCAAACGCTGTGGCGCCTATTCGGCAGAGCGGAGATAGATCTTTTCGCGAGACTTCCTTATAGATTTCCACGACGCATGCGCGAGAATTGCGATCTGAAGTAGTGTAACCTGGTGTAAGCAGATCGCAAATCTCGCGCATGCGTCGTGGAAATCTAATGAAGTCTCGTTCTGGCCTACAAGGAAGAAAAGAAATAGTCGAATAAACTCGTTATTTTTGTTTGTTTTTTCGCACAAAAAGTATTCGCGTCGCTTGATAAACATATAGTTGAGCCACGGTAGTCACTTGGGATATTTAAACATTTTCTTCATTGACTTTCTGGGCCGTCAAGAGGCAGTCCCTTAGGAGCCAATGTGGTAGTTATACAGCTCTCAAATTTAATCAAAAATATCTTCATTTGTGTTCCGAAGACGAACGAAGGTCTTACGGGGTTGGTACAGCATGGGGGTGAGTAATTAATAACTTAATTTTCATTTTTGGGTGAACTAACCCTTTAATTTAACAAGTTTATGTAGGCCTATAGCCAAATTTTTATTTATATACTTAGGCCCATTGATTCGTTTAATTTTACAATTGTTGTTTTTTTGTGTGAATATGATATAGGTCAAACACAATTTAAATTTTAATACTGCACGCTGCGCAAAAATCAGTTAGGCTTATCAAAATCTGGTCTAATAATTAATTAGACTACTTTTAGTATATATATATATATATATATATATATATATATATATATATATATATTACATTTTTGTTTATATAATTTTTAGTTATATTATTAGGCCCATTTATTCGTTTAATTTTACAGCAGTTTGTGTGTAGCCTACAATGGTTATAAGCCCATTTCATTTTTTGTCGTTTTATTGTTGAGCCAAAATTCAGTTATCAAAATTCTGGCCTATAGTTAATTTGCTTTAAAAACTTTTATGTATATTTTTGTTTATATAAATTTTATTCGTATTATTAGGCCCATTTATTTGTTTAATTTCACAGGACTTTTTGTGTATGCTACATTCCTGTTCTTACATAGTCCTAATTTGTAATTTGAAATGAAAAATTTGTTTGGAAAATGTTGTTTTTGTCTTTAGTTCTTTGTAAGGTAAGGCTGTGGTCTAACCTAAAAGTGAAATACAAATACATGCAGATTTTTTTCGTTTTTTGGAGCGAGCAGGGGGGGCGATTTGAGTGGAGCGCGTATGAACATTCTGTGACGCGCAAGCAACGCTGGGTAGGCTACAGTGATTTATAGCCTACTTTTAATCATTTATGTATATATTTTTTTTACATTTTTGTTTATATAATTTTTAGTTATATTATTAGGCCCATTTATTCGTTTAATTTTACAGCAGTTTGTGTGGAGCCTACAATGGTTATAAGCCCATTTAAATTTTTATCGTGCGCCTTGAGCAAAAGTTCAGTTATCAAAATTCTGGCCTATAGTTAATTTACTTTAAAAACTTTAATGTATATTTTTGTTTATATGAATTTTATTCGTATTATTGGGCCCATTTATTCGTTTAATTTCACAGGACTTTTTGTGTATACTACAATTCTGTTCTTACATAGGCTAGTCCTAATTTCAAATTTGAAATGAAACATTTGTTTGGAAAATGTTGTTGTTGGTCTTTAGTTCTTTGTAAGGTAAGGCTGTGGTGTAACCTAAAAGTGAAATACAAATACATGCAGATTTTTTTTCGTGTTTTGGAGCGAGCTGGGGGGCGATTTGAGTGGAGCGCGAAACAAACTGCGTTGAGCGCTGAACGGGGTGCGTTTTATGAACATTCTGTGACGCGCGAGCAACGCTGGGTAGGCTACAGTGATTTATACGAGGCTGAACTGGCCAAGATGGACACGAGCGCGAGTTCGCGGGCGAATTTAATAACGCGACGAGTTATTAACCCTTTCACACATAAGTTTAAAATATTTTAACTGACCCCCCAGCGTGAGTTTTTCAAGGCGACCTTTATTTAGAACTTGCCACTTTAATGTTTCCATGGCGACGCGTCATTGCTTGTCACGTGACACAGCATAACCAGAACAGAGCGCGGAATGAATGATGATCTGCTTTTATGTCATTTTTCCTTTTTTATTAAAAATATTCAAAAATGTATTAGCTATATCATGAAACACTGATATTCTGATTGTCAAATATGTGCAAGTGTATGGGTTTTGTTGTTTAGACATCTTTATAACGATCGCGTTAGTTGAGCTGTATGCACAACGGGCGGCGCCATTTTAGTTTCGTTTTCAGTTCAGAGAATCGGATCTGTTGGATTTATAACGTCAATTCATCCACTTCTCACGAAATACATGATAGTAAGTGGCTGGTGAACTGGGAGAAGAATAGGATCAAATGTTAAGCTACTTACACAATGTGTATCTGATATGAATAAAATGTGTGGTCTTATTATAGGCCTAATTGAAAGGATTATTATTGCCGCATAGACATCTGTATGTATTTTACAAACTCAAAATCATTGTTTTGCTAGTACATATGTGTATTTAAATGTCTGAAACCTAAAATAAACATTATGTGGTTGAAAACTCTCAATAGTTGTGATATATGACAGCACTGAGTGCGTCTGTCTCTGGCTGAGCACCAGCCAACGTGTGAGAGCAAGTTTAAATTTAGCAGTTGCTGACGTGTGCACTGAACGTTCTAATCACACCGGTGTGATCGTATGCTCAAGGGACCAGCCAAGACTGATCACACCGGTGTGATCGTACGTGTAAAAGGGTTAATCATTTAATCCATATATAAGGCGTTCCGGATTATAAGGCGCACTGTCGTTTTTTGAGAAAATTAAAGGCTTTTAAGTGCACCTTATAGTGCGGAAAATACGGGTAAAAAAAAAATAAAAATCTGGACGAGCAACTTACTCGGACAAGTGAATGGCAGATTTACTTAGTGTGTGAAAAGGCTTAATGTGGAGCCCTCCCTATATAGCAATGTCATCAGGAGACACACATACACCGGTAGGCAGTGGCCCACCTTACCTGGTGACCACGTCTTGGTCCACCATAATTTATAGTTTACCCAGCTCTTTTTTTTACCACTACACCTCTGCATACACCAATTGCCTGTACTCTGTACAGTGCTTCTTTAAGTCGATCACTGCTGTATGCTTTCGAATCAGTACTGTGATGTCATAGACCAATCGTCTGTACTCTGTAAAGTGCTTCAAGTTGATCACTGCTGTATTCTTTCGAATCAGTACTGTGATGTCATACACCCAGGGATGTAGTGGAGGCTAAATGCACGTAAATGCCATTTACACCTCCCAATATTTTTAAAAGGACGGAGCGTCGCCCTATTTCACGCTCCGCTCACACCACGAGAAAACTCCACGTCTTTTCCCCGCCTGACTAAAGTTGCTTGCATTGTATTCAGCACCCCCAAGCGGGTTCACCGTCTGCGAGCGCAGAGAGGGTTTTCTCCGCTGCTGGCCTGCTTTCAAGAAACCACCGTGTCTGAAGCCACAGACATTGTCCAAACTCGTGTTCTTGAAGGTGAACTCAAAAGAATTGTAGGCTAGATAAGGAAAAAGCAAAAAAAAAAATTTAAGTTTGAGACAATTTAAATTGTTATCCATATGCTCTCTAAGTTCAGTTAGATATAGCCTAAGTCTGGTAATAGCCTAGTTAATTTACTTTTTAATTTAACAAGTTTATGTAGGCCTATAGCCAAATTTTTATTTATATAATTAGGCCCATTGATTCGTTTAATTTTACAGTTGTTGTTGTTTTTTTGTGTGTATAGGTCAAACCCAATTTAAATTTTAATAGTGCACGCTGCACAAAAATCAGTTAGGCTTATCAAAATCTGGCCTAATAATTAATTAGACTACTTTTAGTAATTTATTTATATATATATATATATATATATATATATATATATATATATATATATATATATATATATATATTTACATTTTTGTTTATATAATTTTTAGTTATATTATTAGGCCCATTTATTCGTTTAATTTTACAGCAGTTTGTGCTATGGTTATAAGTCCATTTAAATTTCTATCGTGCGCATTGAGCAAAAGTTCAGTTATCAAAATTCTGGCCTTAATTTGCTTTAAAAACTTTTATGTATATTTTTGTTAATATTAATTTTATTCGTATTATTAGGCCCGTTTATTCGTTTAATTTCACAGGACTTTTTGTGTATGCTACATTCCTGTTCTTGCTAGTCCTAATTTGAAATTTGAAATAAACATTTGTTTGGAAAATGTTGTTGTTGGTCTTTAGTTATTTGTAAGGTAAGGCTGTGGTGTAACCTAAAAGTGAAATACAAATACATGTATTAATTTGAGACAAGTTAAATTGTTATTAATACCTAATAAATAATTAGCCTACTTTTAATCATTTATGTATATATTTTTTTACATTTTTGTTTATATCATTTTTAGTTATATTATTAGGCCCATTTATTCGTTTAATTTTACAGCAGTTTGTGTGGAGCCTACAATGGTTATAAGCCCATTTAAATTTTTATCGTGCGCCTTGAGCAAAAGTTCAGTTATCAAAATTCTGGCCTATAGTTAATTTACTTTAAAAACTTTAATGTATATTTTTGTTTATATGAATTTTATTCGTATTATTGGGCCCATTTATTCGTTTAATTTCACAGGACTTTTTGTGTATGCTACAATTCTGTTCTTACATAGGCTAGTCCTAATTTCAAATTTGAAATGAAACATTTGTTTGGAAAATGTTGTTGTTGGTCTTTAGTTCTTTGTAAGGTAAGGCTGTGGTGTAACCTAAAAGTGAAATACAAATACATGCAGATTTTTTTTCGTTTTTTGGAGCGAGCTGGGGGGCGATTTGAGTGGAGGGCGAAACAAACTGCATTGAGCGCTGAACGGGGAGCGTTTTATGAACATTCTGTGACGCGAGCAACGCTGGGTAGGCTACAGTGATTTATAAGAGGCTGAACTGGCCGTTTGACAGAGCGGGCATAAGATGGACACGAGCGCGAGTTCGCGTTTAATCATTTAATCCATATATAAGGCGTTCCGGATTATAAGGCGCACTGTCGTTTTTTGAGAAAATTAAAGGCTTTTAAGTGCGCCTTATAGTGCGGAAAATACGGGTAAATAAAAAAAAAAAAAAATCTGGACGAGCAACTTACCCGGACAAGTGAATGGCAGATTTACTTAGCCTGTGAAAAGGCTTAATGTCGAGCCCTCCCTATATAGCAATGTCATCAGGAGACACACATACACCGGTAGGCAGTGGCCCACCTAACCTGGTGACCACGTCTTGGTCCACCAGAATTTATAGTTTACTCAGCTCTTTTTTTTACCACTACACCTCTGCATACACCAATCGTCTGTACTCTGTACAGTGCTTCTTTAAGTCGATCACTGCTGTATGCTTTCGAATCAGTACTGTGATGTCATAGACCAATCGTCTGTACTCTGTAAAGTGCTTCAAGTTGATCACTGCTGTATTCTTTCGAATCAGTACTGTGATGTCATACACCCAGGGATGTAGTGGAGGCTAAATGCACGTAAATGCCATTTACACCTCCCAATATTTTTAAAAGGACGGAGCGTCGCCCTATTTCACGCTCCGCTCACACCACGAGAAAACTCCACGTCTTTTCCCCGCCTGACTAAAGTTGCTTGCATTGTATTCAGCACCCCCAAGCGGGTTCACCGTCTGCGAGCGCAGAGAGGGTTTTCTCCGCTGCTGGCCTGCTTTCAAGAAACCACCGCATGTGTCTGAAGCCACAGACATTGTCCAAACTCGTGTTCTTGAAGGTGAACTCAAAAGAATTGTAGGCTAGATAAGGAAAAAGCAATTTTTTTTTTAAGTTTGAGACAATTTAAATTGTTATCCACATGCTCTCTAAGTTCAGTTAGATATAGCCTAAGTCTGGTAATAGCCTAGTTAATTTACTTTTTAATTTAACAAGTTTATGTAGGCCTATAGCCAAATTTTTATTTATATAATTAGGCCCATTGATTCGTTTAATTTTACAGTTGTTGTTGTTTTTTTTGTGTGTATAGGTCAAACCCAATTTAAATTTTAATAGTGCACGCTGCGCAAAAATCAGTTAGGCTTATCAAAATCTGGCCTAATAATTAATTACTTTTAGTAATTTATGTATATATATATATATATATATATATATATATATATATATATATATATATATATATTTACATTTTTGTTTATATAATTTTTAGTTATATTATTAGGCCCATTTATTCGTTTAATTTTACAGCAGTTTGTGCTATGGTTATAAGTCCATTTAAATTTTTATCGTGCGCATTGAGCAAAAGTTCAGTTATCAAAATTCTGGCCTAGTTAATTTGCTTTAAAAACTTTTATGTATATTTTTGTTAATATAAATTTTATTCCTATTATTAGGCCCGTTTATTCGTTTAATTTCACAGGACTTTTTGTGTATGCTACATTCCTGTTCTTGCTAGTCCTAATTTGAAATTTGAAATGAAACATTTGTTTGGAAAATGTTGTTGTTGGTCTTTAGTTATTTGTAAGGTAAGGCTGTGGTGTAACCTAAAAGTGAAATACAAATACATGTATTAATTTGAGACAAGTTAAATTGTTATTAATACCTAATAAATAATTAGCCTACTTTTAATCATTTATGTATATATTTTTTTACATTTTTGTTTATATCATTTTTAGTTATATTATTAGGCCCATTTATTCGTTTAATTTTACAGCAGTTTGTGTGGAGCCTACAATGGTTATAAGCCCATTTAAATTTTTATCGTGCGCCTTGAGCAAAAGTTCAGTTATCAAAATTCTGGCCTATAGTTAATTTACTTTAAAAACTTTAATGTATATTTTTGTTTATATGAATTTTATTCGTATTATTGGGCCCATTTATTCGTTTAATTTCACAGGACTTTTTGTGTATGCTACAATTCTGTTCTTACATAGGCTAGTCCTAATTTCAAATTTGAAATGAAACATTTGTTTGGAAAATGTTGTTGTTGGTCTTTAGTTCTTTGTAAGGTAAGGCTGTGGTGTAACCTAAAAGTGAAATACAAATAGATGCAGATTTTTTTTCGTTTTTTGGAGCGAGCTGGGGGGCGATTTGAGTGGAGCGCGAAACAAACTGCGTTGAGCGTTGAACGGGGAGCCTTTTATGAACATTCTGTGACGCGCGAGCAAGGCTGGGTAGGCTACAGTGATTTATACGAGGCTGAACTGGCCGTTTGACAGAGCGGGCATAAGATGGACACGAGCGTGAGTTCGCGGGCGAATTTAATAACGCGACGCGTTATTAATCATTTAATCCATATATAAGGCGTTCCGGATTATAAGGCGCACTGTCCTTTTTTGAGAAAATTAAAGGCTTTTAAGTGCGCCTTATAGTGCGGAAAATACGGGTAAATAAAAAAAAAAAAAATCTGGACGAGCTCGGACAAGTGAATGGCAGATTTACTTAGTGTGTGAAAAGGCTTAATGTCGAGCCCTCCCTATATAGCAATGTCATCAGGAGACACACATACACCGGTAGGCAGTGGCCCACCTTATGGTGACCACGTCTTGGTCCACCAGAATTTATAGTTTACCCAGCTCTTTTTTTTACCACTACACCTATACACCAATCGTCTGTACTCTGTACAGTGCTTCTTTAAGTCGATCACTGCTGTATGCATTCGAATCAGTACTGTGATGTCATAGACCAATCGTCTGTACTCTGTAAAGTGCTTCAAGTTGATCACTGCTGTATTCTTTCGAATCAGTACTGTGATGTAATACACCAATCGTCTGCACTCTGTAAAGTGCTTCAAGTTTATCACTGCTGTATTCTTTCGAATCAGTACTGTGATGTCATACACCAATCGTCTGTACTCTGTAAAGTGCTTCAAGTTGATCACTGCTGTATTCTTTCGAATCAGTACTGTGATGTCATACACCCAGGGATGTATAGTGGAAGCTAAATGCACATAAATGCCATTTACACCTCCCAATATTTTTAAAAGGACGGAGCGTCGCCCTATTTCACGCTCCGCTCACACCACGAGAAAACTCCACGTCTTTTCCCCGCCTGACTAAAGTTGCTTGCATTGTATTCAGCACCCCCAAGCGGGTTCACCGTCTGCGAGCACAGAGAGGGTTTTCTCCGCTGGCCTGCTTTCAAGAAACCACCGCATGTGTCTGAAGCCACAGACATTGTCCAAACTCGTGTTCTTGAAGGTGAACTCAAAAGAATTGTAGGCTAGATAAGGAAAAAGCAAAAAAAAATTTTTAAGTTTGAGACAATTTAAATTGTTATCCACATGCTCTCTAAGTTCAGTTAGATATAGCCTAAGTCTGGTATTAGCCTAGTTAATTTACTTTTTAATTTAACAAGTTTATGTAGGCCTATAGCCAAATTTTTATTTATATAATTAGGCCCATTGATTCGTTTAATTTTACAGTTGTTGTTGTTTTTTTGTGTGTATAGGTCAAACCCAATTTAAATTTTAATAGTGCACGCTGCGCAAAAATCAGTTAGGCTTATCAAAATCTGGCCTAATAATTAATTACTTTTAGTAATTTATGTATATATATATATATATATATATATATATATATATATATATATATATATTTATTTACATTTTTGTTTATATAATTTTTAGTTATATTATTAGGCCCATTTATTCGTTTAATTTTACAGCAGTTTGTGCTATGGTTATAAGTCCATTTAAATTTTTATCGTGCGCATTGAGCAAAAGTTCAGTTATCAAAATTCTGGCCTAGTTAATTTGCTTTAAAAACTTTTATGTATATTTTTGTTAATATAAATTTTATTCCTATTATTAGGCCCGTTTATTCGTTTAATTTCACAGGACTTTTTGTGTACGCTACATTCCTGTTCTTGCTAGGCCTAATTTGAAATTTGAAATGAAACATTTGTTTGGAAAATGTTGTTGTTGGTCTTTAGTTATTTGTAAGGTAAGGCTGTGGTGTAACCTAAAAGTGAAATACAAATACATGTATTAATTTGAGACAAGTTAAATTGTTATTAATACCTAATAAATAATTAGCCTACTTTTAATCATTTATGTATATATTTTTTTACATTTTTGTTTATATCATTTTTAGTTATATTATTAGGCCCATTTATTCGTTTAATTTTACAGCAGTTTGTGTGGAGCCTACAATGGTTATAAGCCCATTTAAATTTTTATCGTGCGCCTTGAGCAAAAGTTCAGTTATCAAAATTCTGGCCTATAGTTAATTTACTTTAAAAACTTTAATGTATATTTTTGTTTATATGAATTTTATTCGTATTATTGGGCCCATTTATTCGTTTAATTTCACAGGACTTTTTGTGTATGCTACATTCCTGTTCTTACATAGGCTAGTCCTAATTTCAAATTTGAAATGAAACATTTGTTTGGAAAATGTTGTTGTTGGTCTTTAGTTCTTTGTAAGGTAAGGCTGTGGTGTAACCTAAAAGTGAAATACAAATAGATGCAGATTTGTTTCGTTTTTTGGAGCGAGCTGGGGGGCGATTTGAGTGGAGCGCGAAACAAACTGCGTTGAGGCTGAACGGGGAGCCTTTTATGAACATTCTGTGACGCGCAAGCAAGACTGGGTAGGCTACAGTGATTTATACGAGGCTGATCTGGCCGTTTGACAGGGCTGGCATAAGATGGACACCAGCGTGAGTTCGCGGGCGAATTTAATAACGCGACGCGTTATTAATCATTTAATCCATATATAAGGCGTTCCGGATTATAAGGCGCACTGTCCTTTTTTGAGAAAATTAAAGGCTTTTAAGTGCGCCTTATAGTGCGGAAAATACGGGTAAATAAAAAAAAAATCTGGACGAGCAACTTACTCGGACAAGTGAATGGCAGATTTACTTAGCGTGTGAAAAGGCTTAATGTCGAGCCCTCCCTATATAGCAATGTCATCAGGAGACACACATACACCGGTAGGCAGTGGCCCACCTTATGGTGACCACGTCTTGGTCCACCAGAATTTATAGTTTACCCAGCTCTTTTTTTTACCACTACACCTCTGCATACACCAATCGTCTGTACTCTGTACAGTGCTTCTTTAAGTCGATCACTGCTGTATGCTTTCGAATCAGTACTGTGATGTCATAGACCAATCGTCTGTACTCTGTAAAGTGCTTCAAGTTTATCACTGCTGTATTCTTTCGAATCAGTACTGTGATGTCATACACCAATCGTCTGTACTCTGTAAAGTGCTTCAAGTTGATCACTGCTGTATTCTTTCGAATCAGTACTGTGATGTCATACACCAATCGTCTGTACTCTGTAAAGTGCTTCAAGTTTATCACTGCTGTATTCTTTCGAATCAGTACTGTGATGTCATACACCAATCGTCTGTACTCTGTAAAGTGCTTCAAGTTGATCACTGCTGTATTCTTTCGAATCAGTACTGTGATGTCATACACCCAGGGATGTAGTGGAAGCTAAATGCACGTAAATGCCATTTACACCTCCCAATATTTTTAAAAGGACGGAGCGTCGCCCTATTTCACGCTCCGCTCACACCACGAGAAAACTCCACGTCTTTTCCCCGCCTGACTAAAGTTGCTTGCATTGTATTCAGCACCCCCAAGCGGGTTCACCGTCTGCGAGCACAGAGAGGGTTTTCTCCGCTGCTGGCCTGCTTTCAAGAAACCACCGCATGTGTCTGAAGCCACAGACATTGTCCAAACTCGTGTTCTTGAAGGTGAACTCAAAAGAATTGTAGGCTAGATAAGGAAAAAGCAATTTTTTTTTTTTTTAAGTTTGAGACCATTTAAATTGTTATCCACATGCTCTCTAAGTTCAGTTAGATATAGCCTAAGTCTGGTAATAGCCTAGTTAATTTACTTTTTAATTTAACAAGTTTATGTAGGCCTATAGCCAAATTTTTATTTATATAATTAGGCCCATTGATTCGTTTAATTTTACAGTTGTTGTTGTTTTTTTGTGTGTATAGGTCAAACCCAATTTAAATTTTAATAGTGCATGCTGCAAAAAAATCAGTTAGGCTTATCAAAATCTGGCCTAATAATTAATTAGACTACTTTTAGTAATATATATATATATATATATATATATATATATATATATATATATATATATATATATATATATATATATATATATATTTATTTACATTTTTGTTTATATAATTTTTAGTTATATTATTAGGCCCATTTATTCGTTTAATTTTACAGCAGTTTGTGCTATGGTTATAAGTCCATTTAAATTTTTATCGTGCGCATTGAGCAAAAGTTCAGTTATCAAAATTCTGGCCTAGTTAATTTGCTTTAAAAACTTTTATGTATATTTTTGTTAATATAAATTTTATTCGTATTATTAGGCCCGTTTATTCGTTTAATTTCACAGGACTTTTTGTGTATGCTACATTCCTGTTCTTGCTAGTCCTAATTTGAAATTTGAAATGAAACATTTGTTTGGAAAATGTTGTTGTTGGTCTTTAGTTATTTGTAAGGTAAGGCTGTGGTGTAACCTAAAAGTGAAATACAAATACATGTATTAATTTGAGACAAGTTAAATTGTTATTAATACCTAATAAATAATTAGCCTACTTTTAATCATTTATGTATATATTTTTTTACATTTTTGTTTATATCATTTTTAGTTATATTATTAGGCCCATTTATTCGTTTAATTTTACAGCAGTTTGTGTGGAGCCTACAATGGTTATAAGCCCATTTAAATTTTTATCGTGCGCCTTGAGCAAAAGTTCAGTTATCAAAATTCTGGACTATAGTTAATTTACTTTAAAAACTTTAATGTATATTTTTGTTTATATTAATTTTATTCGTATTATTGGGCCCATTTATTCGTTTAATTTCACAGGACTTTTTGTGTATGCTACATTCCTGTTCTTACATAGGCTAGTCCTAATTTCAAATTTGAAATGAAACATTTGTTTGGAAAATGTTGTTGTTGGTCTTTAGTTCTTTGTAAGGTAAGGCTGTGGTGTAACCTAAAAGTGAAATACAAATACATGCAGATTTTTTTTCGTTTTTTGGAGCGAGCTGGGGGGCGATTTGAGTGGAGCGCGAAACAAACTGCGTTGAGCGCTGAACGGGGAGCGTTTTATGAACATTCTGTGACGCGCGAGCAACGCTGGGTAGGCTACAGTGATTTATACGAGGCTGAACTGGCCAAGATGGACACGAGCGCGAGTTCGCGGGCGAATTTAATAACGCGACGAGTTATTAACCCTTTCACACATAAGTTTAAAATATTTTAACTGACCCCCCAGCGTGAGTTTTTTCAAGGCGACCTTTATTTAGAACTTGCCCCTTTAATGTTTCCATGGCGACGCGTCATTGCTTGTCACGTGACACAGCATAACCAGAACAGAGCGCGGAATGAATGATGATCTGCTTTTATGTCATTTTTCCTTCTTTATTAAAAATATTCAAAAATGTATTAGCTATATCATGAAACACTGATATTCCGATTGTCAAATATGTGCAAGTGTATGGGTTTTGTTGTTTAGACATCTTTATAACGATCGCGTTAGTTGAGCTGTATGCACAACGGGCGGCGCCATTTTAGTTTCGTTTTCAGTTCAGAGAATCGGATCTGTTGGATTTATAACGTCAATTCATCCACTTCTCACGAAATACATGATAGTAAGTGGCTGGTGAACTGGGAGAAGAATAGGATCAAATGTTAAGCTACTTACACAATGTATATCTGATATGAATAAAATGTGTGGTCTTATTATAATTGAAAGGATTATTATTGCCGCATAGACATCTGTATGTATTTTACAAACTCAAAATCATTGTTTTGCTAGTACATATGTGTATTTAAATGTCTGAAACCTAAAATAAACATTATGTGGTTGAAAACTCTCAATAGTTGTGATATATGACAGCACTGAGTGCGTCTGTCTCTGGCTGAGCACCAGCCAAGGTGTGAGAGCAAGTTTAAATTTAGCAGTTGCTGACGTGTGCACTGAACGTTCTAATCACACCGGTGTGATCGTACGCTCCAGGGACCAGCCAAGACTGATCACACCGGTGTGATCGTACGCGTAAAAGGGTTAATCATTTAATCCATATATAAGGCGTTCAGGATTATAAGGCGCACTGTCGTTTTTTGAGAAAATTAAAGGCTTTTAAGTGCACCTTATAGTGCGGAAAATACGGGCAAAAAAAAAAAAAAAAAATCTGGACGAGCAACTTACTCGGACAAGTGAATGGCAGATTTACTTAGTGTGTGAAAAGGCTTAATGTGGAGCCCTCCCTATATAGCAATGTCATCAGGAGACACACATACACCGGTAGGCAGTGGCCCACCTTACCTGGTGACCACGTCTTGGTCCACCAGAATTTATAGTTTACCCAGCTCTTTTTTTTTACCACTACACCTCTGCATACACCAATCGCCTGTACTCTGTACAGTGCTTCTTTAAGTCGATCACTGCTGTATGCTTTCGAATCAGTACTGTGATGTCATAGACCAATCGTCTGTACTCTGTAAAGTGATTCAAGTTTATCACTGCTGTATTCTTTCGAATCAGTACTGTGATGTCATACACCAATCGTCTGTACTCTGTAAAGTGCTTCAAGTTGATCACTGCTGTATTCTTTCGAATCAGTACTGTGATGTCATACAGCCAGGGATATAGTGGAGGCTAAATGCACGTAAATGCCATTTACACCTCCCAATATTTTTAAAAGGACGGAGCGTCGCCCTATTTCACGCTCCGCTCATACCACAAGAAAACTCCACGTCTTTTCCCCGCATGACTAAAGTTGCTTGCATTGTATTCAGCACCCCCAAGCGGGTTCACCGTCTGCGAGCGCAGAGAGGGTTCTCTTTCATCATCTCGTGTTCGAGATCCACCTATGGGAAGGGCATCCGTACCTGACCTCTGCAGAAGCATCCAATTGCACCAAGTCTGGCTAGACAGACAGAAGCGCGCGGCCAATGCCCGATGAGGCCACACCCCTCACCCACGGGCATATAACATCTGGGCGCGCTGCTATTCCTCAGTTGTCATTCGCTTCTCGCGATCTCTGCAATTCTCAGCTCGGTTAGTTTTTACTCTGCTCACCTCGTGTCTACAGGAGGACATATCGGCCTGATCAGCCTCCGCCGGACGTGGCAGATTAAATTCAACTGCTGTTGTGCATTCTGAGCTTTTTCTCACCGTTCTACAACACGGCTGCTCGCCACGGATTTCTCCCTCGCTATGTCTCTGTCTAAGCCTACGGCATCATCTGGGGATAGCTTTTCAAGGGCCTGCCCGGCCGCGTGTGGAGCCCTTATCGCAGCTAAAGACCTCCACCAGCTTTGCGTTGTCTGTTTGGGTCCTAAGCACGCTCGGGAAGCCCTTGAGAACCCAGATAACGGCAGTTTCTGCCTCTTGCTGCCGAGGAAACTGCTTAAACGTCGATTCAAGGTAGCAGTGACACAGTGCTCCGAGCTCAGCCCCACGGGCTCAGACTCGGACGGGGGACACGGTGATGACGACGCGCCACCGAGGGCCTCTCGGGACGCTTCGTCGCTCGTCTGGGCTGACCAGCCCAATCCCGCCTTCCCCGAGGAGGACATCTTCGGGGATAACCTCGCTCTCGCCCACGAACCGGCCGGTTCTGGCGAAGAGGAGGATGCGGCCATTCTTGGGGTTTCAGAGGACGAGGAGGCCTTCCCGCCCTCTGTCTTCCCCAGATTACCGCTCACGCGGCTCTTCCTCAAGCCATCCTCCTGGAGGTGTGTGAACGAGCGGCCGCTCGTCTCAACATCGAATGGCCAGCACCTCAGAGCGCCACCGACCAGGAGAGGGATATTTATGATGGGAAAGTGTTGGGACCCCCTCCCGGCCCGAGGAAACAACTCTTCCCCATCCTCCCGGCGTGCGCTAAGCACATGAGGAACTATTGGAGCGATCCGCTCGACTTCAGACACGGTCTCACGGGACTCGAAGTTAAGGACATGGCAGCTCACGGTATGGGCGACCCCCCGCCGTCGAGCCTTCTATCGCCAGGCACCTTAACCCCGCTCAGGGTGGGCTGCTTGCCCCCCCTAAGCCAGTCCTGCCCAACAAAATGGACCGTTTCGCTGCGTCCGTTCACCAGGCAGCGTATAAATCCTCGTCTGTGGCTGTCAGGGCCCTTAACGTTTCTTCGCTCCTCTCCGCCTACCAGGCGGAGATCCTCGAAGAATTAGGGCAACAGCTAGAAAAAGGTAATCCTTCCGAAATCCTTTGGAAGGAGATCCTCACGGTGAACGACCTCGTCCTCCGTAACGCCCGTCACGCTGTCCAAGCGTGCGGGCGCTCCATGGCGCTCTCCGTGGTGGGAGAGCGCGCGCTCTGGCTGAACCTGTCGGGACTCCCGGACAGCGAGAAGCGGCGCATCGCGGGCGCGCCGGTGGAGCCCGGCCGGGCTCTCTTCGGCCCCGCCGTCGCACTGATGCAACAACGGTGCGACGACAAGAAAAAGGAGGATGAGGCTTTCAAACTTTGCCTTCCGAGGAAGTCAGGTCCACGCCAGAATCCCCCTGTGCGTTCGCCTAACCCACCGGTCACGGGACGTCAGTTTCCCCAGGGCACGGAAAAGTCCCGAAACAAACCGCCTTCACGACATCATAACCCAGCGCCCTCTAACAAACACTGGGTTAAGCCCGCTCCCGCCGCGGCTGGGAGACCTGCTAATTCCAACCCCACCGACCACTCGAAACGCAAGCGGCATGCCTGACGTTCAGTCGATGGGGACTTCCAGTCCACGTTCACGGGCCGCGAGCCCCTTGGACTCCTCTCTCCTTCTAGGACCCCCGTCCAAAAGACCCCGGGAGTCCCGCGGATGGGTCAGCTTGCCGCCTGTCGAGACTGCCCAGCCCGTGTGTTCAAGGAATGTGTGTTTTCCCCCCACGTTCAGGGGGCCTCTGGTGAGAGGAAGGTTAAGTTCAGTGTCAAAACCACACTGCCCTCACTCTGTTCCCCTCACTCTTTCAATAAAGGCTTCGGCCCCAGTGTTTGCCCAGCACAAAACACACAAAACACAAATAAAAACGAATCTAACAAATTCGTTTCGGAGGGTAAACCTCTCTCCGCAGAGAGAACCTTTCTCACTGCAGAGAGAGGAATCCCCTCCGAACCCCCGCATGTCGCCTCTAGTGTGCCCACGAGATGGCGCCATTGCATCACAAATAAATCTGTTGGTCTCAAGACACAGCTCCGCTCTGCCCCGAGCGGGGACACTCGCGAGCCACGAAGCGGCTTGGCGAACCGTTTCGGCTCCCGAGTGGGTTATGCGTACAATAATGCAGGGTTACAGATTGCAATTCGCAGTAAAACCCCCTCATTTCAACGGCATTCTCTTTTCTCACACGGAAGAGAAAGCCTCTCACATTCTGGAAGAGGAAATTTCATCTCTCTTAAACAAGGGAGCGATTCAGGTGGTACCCCCCAATCTGATGAACCAGGGTTTTTATTCCGGTATTTTCTGGTTCCAAAGAAAGGCGGCTCTCTCCGCCCTATCTTGGACCTTCGAGTGTTGAACAAACATTTGAGGAAATACAATTTCAGAATGCTGACACAGGGCGCACTCGCCCGTGCCATAAAACAGAACGACTGGTTCACATCAGTCGATCTGAAAGATGCTTTCTTTCACATAAGCATTTATCCTCCGCACAGGAAGTTTCTTCGTTTTGCCTACCAGGGCATATGTTACGAATTCACAGTTCTTCCGTTTGGACTCAGTTTGAGTCCCCGGTCTTTCTGTCTGTGCGCGGAGGCGGGCTTAACGCCTCTGAGAATAACAGGTCTGAGAATCCTGACTTACATAGACGATTGGCTCATCATAGCCGAATCGAAGGAGAAGGTGTTGCAGGACACCGGCCGTGTGCTCGCGCACATCACATCGCTCGGTTCCAAGTGAACGTGGGCAAGAGCAATCTCACGCCCAGTCAGAATGTCATTTTCCTGGGTTTGGAGTTGAACTCGGTTGCCATGCGAGCGCGTCTCTCTCTGGAGCGCGTTCGCTCTCTAATGAGCTGTCTGTCACAGTTCAAGAAGGGGCGAAAGTGCAATATCGCACATGTCTCAGGATGCAGGGTCTCATGGCTTCATCCACCCAAGTTGTGCCATTAGGACTCCTGAGGATGAGGGCGTTCATGAAATGGGTTTTGTCGCTACATTTCAGCCCGATTCACGACCTTTGCCGCTCGGTTACAGTGACGCGCGCGTGCTCTGCAGCCCTGCGCCATTGGAAGAACGCAGACTTTTACGCACGGGGAACCCCTCTCGGGGCGGTTATGATGCGGAAAGTGGTGACGACAGATGCATCCTTAACAGGCTGGGGTGCCACCCAGGAGGGCAGAACGGTGAACGGTCTGTGGCCAAACAGACTACGTTCAGCACATATAAATTATTTAGAGCTTTTGACCATTTGGAAAGCTCTGAATCATTTTCTGCCTCGCCTGCAGGGACATCACGTGCTGGTACGGTGCGACAATACCACGGCTGTGGCATATATCAACCGTCAGGGCGGCTTGCGCTCGTCGAAACTTCACCTTCTAGCTCACAAGCTCTTGGTGTGGAGCAGACGGGTTTTCTTGTCGCTACGCGCGACTCACGTCCAGGCATTCTGAACATCGGCGCAGATCTGCTGTCGAGGGGAAACCCAATCTACGGGATTGGCGTCTTCATCCGCAGATAGTGGAAATGCTATGGATGAGATTCGGACGGGCGAGCGTAAATCTATTCGCCTCGCGCGAAAACTGCCATTGTCCTATGTTTCTTCTCTCTAAGGGACATGGACGCGCCCCTCGGGGTAGACGCACTGGCCCACCCATGGCCGAGAGTGCTCCTGTATGCTTTTCCTCCCTGTGCCTGATAATTCCCACATTGGCCAGGGTGAGAGAGCAGGGCCTGTCTCTCATTCTGATAGCACCCAGATGGCCCAAAGCACCGTGGCTGGCGGAGATAATCCCTCTGTTATAACGCCGAGCCATTGTCCTTCCGTTCGCACGGATCTATTATCCCAAGCCAACGGGGAGATTACCACCCCCACCCGACAGGGTGGCTCTCTGGGCCTGGCCCGTGAGAGGACGAACCTGAAGCACTTGGGCTTTCGCCGCGGTGGTCACCACTATTCAGAATGCCAGGGCCGTCTCGACACGGTCCTTATATGGCTGTAAGTGGCAAGTGTTCGAGGAGTGGGTGTGATGGGCGCGGTATCACATCTATCAGTGTTCAGTTCCTGATATTTTGTGTTTCCTTCAAGACCTCATGGGATAAAAGGCAGGTCTCTTTTCCACCATTAAGGTCTACTTGGCTGCTATTTCAGCCTGTCATGTGGGTTTTGAGGGCTCGACCGTCGGTCAGCACCCTCTAATCCGCAGATTTATGAAGGGTGCACGCCGCTCTTTGCCAGTCGTCAGGAGAACTGTCCGGAGTGGGACCTCTCCATGGTGCTGGAAGCTCTGTCTCAACACCCTTTTGAGCCTTTGGATAGTATATCCCTTAAGCTGCTGTCTCTCAGACAGCTTTTGCTTTTGCCTTGGCATCTGCTAAACGTGTCAGTGAGCTAACATGCACTCTCGGTTCATCCCTCGTGCTCTAAGTTCTCTCTTAGTGGAGATAAGAGTCTTCTTAAGCCTAAGCAAACCCGGCCTTCATGCCGAAGTGCTCCCTGCGTTCACTTTGGAGGTGTTGGAGCTGTCCGCTTTTTCACCCTCACCTTTTACCTCTCTAGAGGATCAGAGGCTGAACGCTCTGTGTCCAGTCCGTGCCTTACAGGCATATATGACGAGGACGAATGCTTTCCGGAAGAGAGCGACCAGCTCTTTGTTTCATGGGCTCCCCCTCACTTAGGGAGTCCAATTTCGAAGCAACGCCTCTCACATTGGGTTGTGGATGCTATTACATGGCTTACAAAGCAAAGGGAGTGCAGCCCCTAGGGCATCAGGCTCATTCCACAAGAGGTTTAGCCACCTCT
>NW_024121210.1:33317907-33388274 GCF_016745375.1 Pimephales promelas | reverse complement strand
ACGCGTGCAGGGGTTACCCCGCTCGATGCGTCGAAGCCCGCTCCCCGACAGAAGGGACAGGGAAAGCGGAGCGTTCCACGGGGGTCCGTTCTGCCGGGGGTCTGGCGAGAGAGGGGGAAGGGATTGGTGTAGCCCGGTGACGACACACGCACCCTTTCCGCGCCCTCCGAGACAGAGAGGAGTGAGTGGGCCGACACCCCTGGGGCATCGGGGGCACTCACTCCAGTCTGTGAGCTCAGTGAGGATGTCAAGTCTTTCTTAAACCAGTTCAGGGTGCTGCCCACCGTGGGTGAGCAGCGGGGAGCTGAGAAAAAAGATTCTCCCCGGCCCTCCACCGGGGGAAGGAGGGGGCCTGCTACCGCCTCCTGTGAAAGACTCGAGATCGTCACTGAGCGGCCCGTGTCAGGATCTTCGCTTGGCCTGGCGTTTAGCGGGGCGAGCGGCCTGAGGGGGCTGTGACGCCGGCCTGCGGCCTCCTCGACGCCGGGGCCCGGGTGAAGGCTGCTGCTGGGGCGGGCGGGAGGGAGGGGAGCCGCAGGGGGGCGTCCTCGGCGGCGAGCAGGGGGAGGCGCCTGTGCCGACGACTGGGTGGAGGCAGCAGCTGGTCGTCGGGGCAGGATGTGTTTGATGGCCTCCGTCTGCTTCTGGCGGTGGAGAACTGATGGGCGAAGTCCTCGACCGCACGCCGAAAAGGCCAACCTGGGACAGCGGAGCGTCGAGCAGACGAGTCCGCTCAGCGCTCCCGCGTATCCGACAGGTTGAGCCACAGATGACGCTCCTGAACCACGCTAGTGGCCATCACCTGACCAACGGCGCGAGCAGCCCACTTTCGTTGCCCGGAGAGCAAGGTCAGTGGCGGACCGCAGTTCTTTGAATGCCGTCGTGTCAGTCCCGCCCTCGTGCATGTCTCTGAGCAACTTCGCTTGGAAGACCTGCAAAGTGGTCATAGCATGCAGAGCGGAGGCCGCCTGTCCCGCCGCTCTGTAGGATCGCGCCGCCATAGCAGACGAGAACCCACAGGCTTTGGATGGGTGCTTAGGAGGACCACGGGTGGAGGCGCTCTGTGGACACAGCTGCATCGCAACAGAGCGCTCCACCGGGGGCATCCCAGTGTACCCACGGGCGGCCCCGCCGTCGAGGGGGGGAAAGGCGGGGGAGAGATCGCGCTCTCGAGTGGACAAAGGAGCCCCCCAAGAGCGCGATAACTCCGCATGCAGCTCGGGGAAAAAAGGTATTGGAGTCGGCCGTGGCTTTGCAGCGGCAGCCTTGTCCAAAAACCAATTATCCATCCGTGAGAGGTCGGGGCAGGATGGAGGTTTCCATTCTAGCCCGATACTCCCAGCGGCTCGAGACAGCATGGCCGTCATCTCGGGATCTGACGCGGACAACGCTGGGACTCCCGAAGGAGGCAACGCAGCCGGATCTTCCTCTCCCGAGGAATCAAGCCCGCCTAGTGATGCTGTGATAGACATCGCATCATCATCTGGGGCGCTGCTCGAAGCAGCCGGTGCCGCCGAAGAGACAACCGACCGAGTCGAACTAGCGCCCGCTGGCTCACGCACTGAGGCGGGAGGTGTGGCCCGAGGAATCGTCGGGGCTTTATCCCACACCGTCACCGTTAGATCGCCCGGTCCCCGGGTCGACGGGCCCCTCTCGTGAAGGAAGCCGATCGAGTAGGGGGGACCGGGGCTCTCACTCTAGTGAGATCATTGAGCCGCGACCTCAGTGTGGAGATGGTCATGGTCCCACAGAAGGAACATGAGTCATCCACGAACGCTGCTGCTGCATGCTGAATGCCCAAGCAAACAAAGCAGCGTTCGTGACCATCAGATGACGACAGAAATCCACCACATCCAGAAGGGCACGGGCGAGCCATCTTTAAAAAGACGTGCCGCGTGCAGCTCTTTTACAGAGAGGAGAGAAATTCACTCTTTCAGCGCTGAGGCTACCAGGGAGAAGCGCAAAGTCTGGCAAACCACTGCACAGATCGCAGGCAATGCAGAATCTCGCTGGGTACCGCCGTCACACCAACACTGAAGAGGACGCTCGTCTCGAAGAGTCTTGAATCAGCTTTGAGGAGTGAAGAGGTTCTCTTGGCTCCGAAGCGAAAACATACTGCGGTTGCGTTCACTTCCTCCTTTTATACTCACGGAGTAGGGCGGAGTACGCTATGCAAATTTCCGCAGCCCCAAGGCATTGCATGCCATTGGCTCGTGTTTTAATACTCGAAGAGGATTGGCTTTCTATGCGAAACCCCCAATCTCCGTCACTTCTGACGTAACTCGAAGTGACTACGATAGGGAACTCACAATACGATATTATTGCAAATTGCGATACTCCAAGACATTTGGTAACAGGTTAACAAAAAATTTACTGTTTGATATTTACATTGTGGGTGGAAATGAATAGGCTTGGATGGTGCTGAAAACCCAATACACAGGACAATGGTGACACCAGAATTAAAAATATTCATGATTCTGAAGTTGAAAATACAGAATAAGCATATACAGAGTGTGTATAGACCATTTTGCAAGATGTAAACAACACTGGTCCAGAAACACTTCCTGTTGAAGTTTGTAACTGTTTTCTTTATTTCACATGCAAAGAAAACATATAAAGATGTTTATTTAACTTTTTGATTCAGTTTTATATGTTCTGTTGGTTGTATTTTATCCCAGCTTTTATGTAGTGTTAAAAAAACTGAAACAGGAAGTGTTTCTGGACCAGCGTTGTTTACGTCGTGCAAAATGGTCTATAAAGTCATTTACGCCGGGTGCAAGATAGGGCCGTATGTCTTGGCAAAGTCACGTTGACGGTAAAAGACAGTAACCCAGACAGCAAACTGACATTGAATCAACGTGGAAACGACGTCTCTCATGACATTGAAAACAACGTTGATTTTGCTCATCGAATTAACGTTGAACCAACGTCAGAGGCGGCATTCTTCAAAGCTAAATGAAAATCGAAAATTGGTTTCCTTTCATAACGTTGAAACAACGCGTTGATTACAAGTTGATTTTCCGTTAGTTTTGAAAGATTGACGCATCTGACGTTGGTTCAACGTTAATTCGATGAGCAAAACAATGTCAGATCAACGTTGTTTCGATGTCATATTTCCACATTGATTCAATGTCAGTCTGCTATCTGGGAAGACATTAGGCATTATCAGAACCCACAAATACTCCCCCAATTGCATTTGTATTCAGTAGTTCAATGTAGTGCTGACACTAGTGCAGTTTGTTCCTTACACAGCTATTTTACATTTTATATTGGGTGAACTGTCACTATCCACGATACATAAACAATAAATTGTTACACCCCTAACTCGGAACGCTTTGATACTGATAGTTTTATCCAATTTCCTGATCATCCACTGTTAGCATCACTAGCGTGGTCACTTCTACTGCTTGTCTTGTTTACACTTTTCTCACTCAGGAAATTACTGTTTATCTGTTAAAATGCTGAATGAATCGAATATGTGTTTACCTTGGAGGCTGTGGAGAAGCAGCTATAGAAACCAATTGGCTTTATGGAGAGCTACACTACTTCCTGAACTTCAGCCAGCCCCTTGTTTCCTGTCTGCCATTATTGGCCAAATTGATTAATTCAGGTGTGTCTGATTATTGTTCCCCTGACTACTGAGGTCAGGCACACCTGAACACCTGAACACCTGAACACCTGAACACCTGAACACCTGAATCTGGCCCCTCACCAGAACTGCTTTCCCAGACAAACATACATTCCTTTATAATGAAAGGGTCAACCATTTTACAGTAGTAGGGAATTTAAATAATGTTCACATACATAATAGATAACTATACTCAAAATGAAAATAATATTCAAAATACATCAACCTAAAATGACAAGGAAAATAATACAAATACTAAACAAATACATTTCTACATACAATGAACATAAACACAATAAAACCTGAAACAATAACCCCCTGCTCCCATTGAGAAATGGACTATGCCTACACTACCCAGAATTCTTTGGGATGGTCCTCTTAAACACCCACCCCCGGAAACCATGCTGCAGACATGAACCCAGAAGGTAAGTTTTGCAAATGAGGATAAAATTAATGACTTCTGTAAATCCCAAATAAAGAAAATAAAGAAATAAATCTCTTGATGTCTTTTTTATCAGTCTAATGTGCACCTAAGACTAGAAAAAAAGTTACCAAATAATGAGAAACAAACATTTATAGAAATAATATAAACCAAACAAACACAGGGGCCTACACTGCCATCAGGGGTAAATTAGGTCTTTGTCACAGCAACTAATCTGAGGGGAGAGTGACACGACGGACTAAAAAACATTTTTCACAATCACATGTAAACACACAGAGAGAGAGAGAGGTGGGGTAAACCATGGATATCCACAATAAAGGCTAGATGTCTTACGGCGGAGTTTCTATCGTCATCACTGGCGGCCATCTTGTCACAGGCAAGCTGATGTAAGATGAGTGATCAGCACGAACACAAATACTCTTATCTCGTTGAAATCTTGACAGATTTACAAAAGGTTTGGTTTCTTACAAACATTAACGTGGCTATAATTCTAGATGATTATTTATTTATACTCGTATTATTCATACTGTAAGTATGCAGTGTCATAACTACATCTCTGAAGTTTATAAAAAGCTAAACTGTTGAAAATCTGTAGAAAATTGAGCAAGTTATTTACACCATTAAAACACAATGTTACGAGTGAGTGAGGTGCCTGTGACAAGATGGCCGCCAGGTGCAAACGTCAATTTCCATTGGCCAGCAGTGTGGATGCTTGACTGACATTTTGTCCTTCTCAATAAGATATTTCTGACAGAAACGTCAAAAACCTTAACTTATCAGATATAACAGACAATGAAATGAAAGTGATAGTTAACATATTCAGTATGGCTTTTGTCATGGAGGGATAAGACTGATTGCAAGTGTCCTTGACTGAGTCAAAAAAGCAATATGTGTTTGGAGAGTCCTGAGCTGAGCCTCGGGTAGCAGATGTTTCTTCAAATCCCTTTATCAGAGAGTGAGCAATTATACAAATTAGATTCTTCATATTTGTTTTCCTTCCTTGTTTTCAGAGCATCTGTTTTATCTGTTGATCAGAACAGCGAAAGGAACAGTTAGATATATACAAACGGCCTATGGAGAAAGAGCAAGGTAAATATAGTGCTGACTAGAAGTTAGTGAGCTTCAGATTAAGAAGCATTAGCATGTTTTAGCATGATAACTTCACATTCATAAAAAATGGCAAATTACGGTCACAATTTTCTTTTTAAGTTCCACAAAATATTTTTTATACCCTATTCTCAAGATCACAAGATCTAGCAGGGTTGCGACTCAAAGACAGATATGTGCCAAAAACCCAGGAATCAGGGAATATTTTCTGAACTTTGGCTAACATTCTGGCAAGGTTCTCTCAAAGTTATGAACAAAAGTTCTTCCAGTAACATAAATAGAAGATTCATTCAACTTGATCGATTCTTTAATAATGTTTCCCAAATGTTAGCACAAAAAAAGTAATTTATTACACCACACTTGTTTGCAGGTCAATATGTAAATACATTTTTTTTCTTTTTTCTTTTTTTGTGCATACAAAGCAACTGCGTGGCTTCATAAAATTCACATGGACTACTTTAATACTTTACAACTTTAATTTGGTAGTTCGTCAATGGAGGGATAGAACGCTCTCGCATTTCATCAAAAATTTCACTCGAGGATTTCATTTGTGTTCCGAAGATGAGTCTATGGGTTTGTAACACAAGGGTAGGCTGACAGTAGTCTAAGTGTATTTTGGTTATTAAATATTGATAAGTTTAACTTTGTTTGCTTTTACAGTGATTTTAACCACAGTTGAGAATATTAATCTGGGGTCTGATATGTTTTATTAGCGCTATAACCTCTGATACCCTGAACATTTCCAGTCCACTCTGGATAAAATCCATTTTAAGATTGAACAACCTTGTGGTAACGACACTTTAGTGAAACCTAAAAAATATTTTAACTCTCACAATCAAACTGACAAGTGTGTGTGTGTTGGTGTACGTACATGTAGCTTTAGCCATGTGCACCATCACCATTGAAGTACTTTCCATTATATTGTGACGTCACCTGTGAATCAGAAGTGCACATTTAACACAAAAATGATGCCAGGTTATGTCAAAGCTATATGGTGTAGTAACAGCACTCTACGTGTCGCTCTAGCCCTTAATCTAGATAAGTTTAGACATCTAGACATCAAGTTTGTTTAAAGTCTCCATTAAACGGAAGTTGCGGTAGTCTTTTCTTCCCTGTTGTGATGAGTGAAACGGATTCTAGAACAAGAAAAAACGTGGGCAGACTTGATTTTTTTTTTCATAGGGAATTGATTGGATGGTTCGATGATTGTGGTTTGCTATTAGTGGATCTCATGCGAGTGACAGGTTGTCCCTTATAAACTCGAGGAGCAGTTTATGAAATCTTGTGGCTATAATGAAATTGTCCACCAGACTGCTTAAAACTATGACAGATCATATATATATCTGTCTCTGCAACATTAGCAGTGTCCCATTTGACAAACTGTCATTTATTTTGTGAAAGCCAGTCATTAGTTATTAACAGGCTTGTCGCATACAAGATGTAGCCTACAGTAGCATGACTTACAGCTGATTGTTTTTGTGTGTGTGTGTGTGTGTGTGCCTAATTTTGCTCATAATTTGGTGCACATTGAACCAACTCGTGTCTAATAGGCTGCTAATAGCCTATGGCAACCTGATACTTAACTTAGATACTTAAATATCAAAAAATCGGCTGAATACATTCTAAAACGGTAAAACCGAACTGTTTATCTCTGGGGGAGTGGTAAAATGAGCCTATTTCCAAAAAAAGTGGAGTATCCCTTTAAGCAGTACAGGATGAGCGTGGTAAGTCAATGATATTAGACCGCTGCTGTCCTCTAGTGGTCAGATATAGGTCATCGTTTTATTGTAGAGTGTCAGTCATATAGTTACAGTTTGCATTCTTGGCACTAAAATGATAAACTATGCTAAAAATGGGGAAAGTGCTTTTGAGTATGTAGTAAAAGTAGGCTATGGCACTATTAGGATGCCATTCATGCACCTTGGGATATTCCCATCATTGACGCACACTACAGTATTTACTTGTAATAGCATGTAGCAAAATTATATTTCATTCATTTGAAAATTGCTGTTGCAGGTCAAACTGTTTCTGTTCTTCTGTTTCGCAAGTCAAACAAGCTTGTACAAAGGCATACATCAAACATCAAACCGAAACAGAATATAACAGCATCCAGCAGTTATTTTATTATCATTAATAAACTATTTTTTACTAATATTTTGAATGAGCTTTTCCTTTCATTTGTAATGTTTAGTGATGTTATGGGATTTTGTCATTTTAGTTTTTGATTTTTAAATTAAATTATTTCTAAATAGGTTTAATTTATTTTTATTTGCATTTCGTTTTTGTACACTTGGTCATTTAAGTATTAATAAGTTATGAAGTAAAAACCTATTTCAATTAGATGACCAGGCATCATTTCAAATTTCTTTTCATTGTAATGTTTGTATTTATTTTTATTTCAGCTTCATATCAATTAACAAAAGTCTTTTTGATAGTTTTAGTTAATGATAACTGATATTCAGACACTTTTGGTATACTGTTTTCAACAAACTATGATTTGGGACACTAATTATAATCTTGATGTGGTAGTATGCAAATTGGACGGAAAAACTGCATAGTGTTATGATGACTCATAACAGATGCAACATGCAGCATATTATGCTATATATATAGTTGGTTTAAACAAAATCCAGGACACTTGTGCATGTAAAAATATATGATTAGGAATATAATCTGTAAGAATGTAATTTGTGTGTCGGTCTTTAAAGCCTTAAATTCTGACATTGCAGTATAAATTACAGACTAAACAAAAACTAGCAACTCCCTTTGAAACTTCTCACATTCTCTCTCAGTTTCTCAAACATACGCCCTCATGGTCATACAGGAAGTAGGCTCAAGGCAGGTTACAAGAAAGGAAGTGAGATGTAACACATTTATAAACAACACTGTAGCAGCTTCTGCAAATGTATCTATATGTGTGAAATTTTAAGATGAAGAGAAGTCCTCCAAAAACAACAGGTTCATAATAATTAAAAGACTTTAATGTGGCCACAGGTTTCTCCACAGAGGAATGTAATAAAAAAAAACATGGGATTTGATTAAATACAATGTAACAGTGTAGAATATGGTTCCATTTGTTAATTAGTTAAATTTACTTACATATTTAAGTACATCCAACTTCGATATTTAAGTCATATCAACTTAAAGGGTTAGTTCACCCAAAAATGAAAATTAAGTCATTAATTACTCACCCCCATGCTGTTCCAACCCCGTAAGACCTTCGTTCATCTTCGGAACACAAATAAAGATATTTTTGATTAAATCTGAGAGCTGGATCAGTCCTAGATAGACTGCCTACACTGTAAATGATTTCTGTTGTTTTCACAGGATTATACTGTTTTTCTCAACAGTTTCTTACTGTATAATCTATGTACAGTAAGTTACAGTAGATTTAGTTGTTTTCACAGTATTAAATTGTTTTTTCAACAGTTATGTACTGTGCACACAGTTGACAGTATGTTACTGTAGAATTTCAATGCATTCTGGGAAATTATCAGTTACTGTTAATCTAAATACAGCAGTGCAAATTGACCGCAAAAAACACCACACACAGTTCCAGGGGTAAAATTGATAGCCTACTAATGTTATTCTTACATTTAAAATAAAAATGTAGCACTGGTTGACCAATAACAGTCATAATTTATGACATAATTTATGTCAGTGGGGTGTGCATGAGAGCATATTTGACTTTGGAAGAGTTTCTCTGTCGCGTCAGTGGTGCTGCTGTCTTTTCTGCCGACCTGCAACTTCTTCATCTGGTAAGTAATAATTCTTATAATGTGTATACGGATTCTAGCTAATAACTTTAAAGTTTTTAGAATAGCTGACCACGATTTCTACATTCAATTAAATCTATTCTAGACATTTTAATATAACATGTATATGATAGGCTACTCTTCAGCCCCGTTCACACCGCCAGCGACACGCAGCGACAAAGCGACAAGATCCCATTCATTTCAATGGAGCGCTGGCGACATCCGGCGACACGAGCGACAGTGACCGTTGGCGACAGAATGTGGGCGTGTCAAGCGACAAGAGACAAGCGACAAAAGTTGAGAATTTTCAACTTTATGCAAATGAGAAGCGATTTTCGCGAGCGACAACCAATAGGAAAGAAGACTTTCAGTGGAGCTCAGCTCACGTCACCGTCTCGAATGCAGTGCAGGCAAGACAGAAAGAAAGAGTTTGAGGACGATTTCACTGTTTTATATGATTTGACTGTAACCACATACATGGATAATAAAATGATGCATGGAAAAGAAACTGTCGACAGTGAGTTTAATTCATACATTTAACGTTATAGTTCGAGTGTTGTAATTATATGATGCACGTTAGCACTGCTGCAGTTCATTTTACAATTTCCCCTGCATTACATTGACTATTAGGGACAAGAAAATTGATTATTTGTCAAATTCGAATGACGTTTTTATAATTTGTGACAGTATGAGTGAGTTTAATTTGTTCATTGATCGATCGTTGATCTAGTAAATGATTTAATCCACTGAACACAGCTGTGGAGATATAAAAACACTCTCCCAACAGCACATGGTTTCTTTTTAGCCTTAAAAGTCATTTATTCCCAGTCAAATTAAAATTATATATCACTTGTGATGGTCTTTTGTATAGATATGGCCAGACGTGCAGTCTACCAATAACACAAGAGCGACAGCACTACGAACGCCCACAAGCGACATCACAGTACAGAGCCTAGCGACACAGAGCGACAAAATCGCTGGCGGTGTGAACGGGGCTTTCAATACCATTTCGGGGCATGTTACTGTAAATTCAAATACATTAGTACGAAATGACCGCGAAAAATAACCACAACCAGCTGCCATTTTATGAAGAACTCTTCAGTTCCCTTCTCTCTGTAAGAACGCGCAGGCCGTGCATCGCGTCGCTGTCGGCAACGTTTTCGCCATATCTGGTTAGTAATTCATATTTTTATAAAAACCATACGTACGTTAACAGAACGTTAAAAAGAAGTGGCCGCGGAATGTTCTATAAGCCAGTCAGACGCGGATTTCTTTCATCTTGATAGCCTAACTTACTTGATTAAATATGTGATTTTATTAACATATATTTCATATGTAACCTCTTATAAGGTCAAAATGGTCTAATCATTTTGTTATTTACCACGTTAAATCGGTGAAAGCGCCTGCACGTTCATTATTTTATAACTTATAGGGGTTAGGAATTGAAAATCGATAAATGTATCCTGAAATCGGATATCCAAGGTTAGGATTCGGATTTATTGTTATAAAATTAAAGTGTCAATTCCTCTTATTGATTTTTTCACGCTTTTTTTCCGTGTAAATCCTGACCTGGCGTTCTGCCATTTAACGTTAACGTTAACTTACCTCAGTGATAACTGGACCACGGAAAGCGCCCAGGTGTATTTTTGTCCAAAATACAAAGCTATGTGTGACATTTACTGTATTGGCTATAATATCATTGTTTTTTTTTTTTTTTTAAACTATGTGTAAACTGACATGTCATTTGAAGGGAACGATGCCTTGTCAAGCGTTTTTTAAGTCATGTATCACACAAGCAAGATTTAACCTACGTTTTCTCGTGATCGTAAATGAATTGATGTTGAGTTATGTTTCAGCTTGCGTTGCATTCAAAAGAAAAGAGTGGACGATAAAGATGAGTTATCTTTAGCCGTTCTTGGCATAATTATTTCAGCTGTTGACACATCAGTCTCACGGTCGCAGCACAGAGAGTAATGAAGATTCTCTCAGTAATATGATCCTCTTAACTACGGTAAATCAACTTGGACAAACATAATAATAATACAAACGCATCCTCCATAGCCTATACTTTAGTGCCCTCTTGTGGCATAAACATATGCACAACACTGAACAGTATAGCATTGCATTATATTACACAGCATACAACTGAGGACATAATGAACATACTTTAACAATTGATTTTAAACAACAGTCCAACAAACAAGATTCTAGTATTAAGTGTTACACTTTAGACATTATTTTGTCTGTTTTTGCTGTTTAGCCAAAACAACAACAACAAAAACGTACTGTATTTTAACTGTCTTGTCTGTTCTCCTTTTCCACAGGTGTGAGCTGTGCATGTTAAGAAGACCCCTATCCATCTTGATGACCGATGAATTGTAAATCTAATCTAATTTAATTATTCTATTTATCTAACTATTACTACTATACCATGGTCCAGTACTGACCCACTGAGAACATTTTAAACAGATTATTATCCATCTGTGAATTTTGTCTATCTGCAAGTTGTTAAGAATTGTTGTGTGAAAATAAACGTTGTTGTACAGTTTAAGGTTTAATTGCATAAAAGCTTGGATAGAAAACTTCCTATTGCAAAAGTTAGAACATAAGTCTGCATATAAATGATTATTAATACCGTAATGCAAGTTTTTCATGGCACATGTGCATGATGAGGTTGTTTTGTGTTTAGTTTTTTTTTTTAAAGGACACTGGATAACTTGTCATTTTGTAATACTCATCTGGATTGGTGGTTTACTTGTCAAAGCTAGTTTATATGTGTCTCCCAGCCCTGCAAATCTGGTCCCTTAGATAGAAAGCAGCCAAAACCCCTTTAAAATCAGCAACTGACCAGTTAGACAGTCTATCTCAAACCAATAGACAATCTTAGACTAGTTTAAGCTGTTTTACCCCAGCAGGGAGTGGGTGGATGAGTTGTTATGAACTATCTTTCTAATAGATTGATCAGATAGCACCCCTTTAATCTTTTCTATTTTACCTCTTCATGATAATTTTTGCATGTATTTATGCATAATTGTTCATGATTGTCATGCATGATTTTTATTGTATTATATTACATTTTTATTATTAATGTATTTAATTGTATTAATGTATTTAAATGTATATTATAAATGCACTAATGTGTTTGAAAATACACAATAAACCTTGTGCAGTTAAAGCTTCAATTGTTCTTTTTTCTATTTCCCATTAACAGTTAAAATAATATTTCTACGGATTTTCTACAGGTTACACAGTAGCACTATAAAATAAATACAATAACATTACATACTATACAGTATTATTAAAAATTAACAGTGTAATTCTGTACTTTAATATGGTAAGAAATTACAGTAAAATAATGTTATTTAATTTGCAGTATGCTTAACAGTACTGTTGTTAGTGTTACGGTAATTTTACTGTTAAATGAAATACAGCAAGTACTGGATAATTGTTGCCAGTAAGTTACTGTTAATTTGACAAGAAATTTTTTACAGTGTAAGGGACTGGCTCTTGACGGCCCATAAAGTCAAGGTGAAAAGGCTTACATATTCCATGTGCCTACAGCGGCTCAATTATAAGTTTATCAAGCGACGAGACTACTTTTTGTGTGAAAAAAAAACATAAATAACGACTTTATTCCACTATTCCATTACTTCCTTATGGGTGCATGCGCGAGAACTGAGACGAGGACGTTCTCCTTCGACTACTTCTTGTTACCGGCTGCTCCGCTTAGGAGTATTACCGCCACCTACCGTATAAGATGATGGTCCAAATATAAGGCGCTCCGGATTATAAGGAACACTGTCGTTTTTTTAAAAGATTAAAGGCTTTTAAGTGCACCTTATAGTGCGGAAAATACGCTAATTGAAAAGCGTATGTACAACGCGCATCTTCCTCTGCTTGTAAACAGAAAGTTTTGCGCTTCCAGCTATATATCAGCACATCATCTTATACGGTAGGTGGCGGTAATACTCCTAAGCGGTGAGCACTCGGTAAGAAGTCGAAGGAGAACGTCCTCGGCTCAGTTCTCGCGCATGCGCCCATAAGGAAGTAATGGAATAGTGGAGTAAAGTCGTTATTTATGTTTTTTTTTTTTCACACAAAAAGTAGTCTCGTCGCTTGATAAACTTATAATTGAGCCGCTGTAGGCACATGGAATATGTAAGCCTTTTCACCTTGACTTTATGGGCCGTCAAGAGCCAGTCCCTTAGGCAGTCTATGTAGGACTGATCCAGCTCTCAGATTTAATCAAAAATATCTTTATTTGTGTTCCGAAGATGAACGAAGGTCTTACGGGGTTGGAACAGCATGGGGGTGAGTAATTAATGACTTAATTTTCATTTTTGGGTGAACTAACCTCTCTCTCTCGAGACTCTCTCTGGTCTCTGTTTCGACTCGGACTCGAGTGAGGTGGTCTCGACTACAACACTGGATGAAATGTTGACATGGTAAGATACTTTACAATTTTTAGTTCACTATACTGTAGCTGTAAAACTAACCTTGTACCAAAGGTCAAGTGTTATATGATGAAGTAAGCCATGCACAAAAACAAAATGGCTCTTTATAATAAGGTATGGTATTAGAATAGTGCAATCATGTTACAATATATATACAGTCATGTCACCTTTGACAGAGTGACCGAAGAAGCTCTCGCATGTCAACATCTAGTGCTGTTGAGTAAGTGTGGCATTACAGATCACATGTATCCGCCCAGCAACCACAGGAAGTCTTTTTTTGCAGCTGCTTCTTACTCAGCATCAGCAGGAAGTGCATGCTTCTATATGTACACACACACAAACACACACAACACACCTACAAGAGCCAGAAGTGAGCACTCGTGGCCCTCCATCCCGGAAAAAAACACGAGTCAGAGACCATGATCAAACGAAAACTGAGTGAGTACATTCGATTTCTGCCATAGTATGTGATCATTCAGATTAGCATCTCTTTGCCATGTGGCTTGTTCTTGTGGTGAAAGTCTCTGGTCAGTTAAGCAAATGCCTTATATATACGACCCACTGTCCTTGTCGAATCTATCAGGGAGGTTCTGGAGCAGGACTGTTGACATGATTGATTTTTATAATGGCCTTAAAGGGTATAATGCTCTGCTCTTATGAAGGTTAGTGTATTTGAAGGCACTAGTGCATAGACACATTTTTAAGAGGCTTTTTGTTGTTTTGCTCGTGTGCCGTGAGGTAAAGCCAAAGCCAGGATCATACCATTCTGAAGACAGTGATGGGATATGGGAATACCGTAATGACATTTGGGGATTCAGCTGCACCAAGCAAATGAATGTACTTTAGACTAGATCAATATGAGCCAAATTGAACATCGACCAAGAGAAAACAAACTCACGATGAAATTTTTAAGTCTTTTATATCAGATTAGTTTGAGTGTTATAAGGTCAAATAAGTACAAAGTAGGATATATTGATCAACTGCAACTGAGAGATGTATTGTGTAAAATTGTGAGCAAAAAATGTAAAAGCACAGTCATGAAAAACAAAAAACAACACATAAAAGTCACATTTTTAACTCATCAAAATAATACAAATTTTCAATCTTGAAGTCAATCCTACAGAGGATTCAGCTTGTTACTTTTACCCTGTTGAGCAAAAGGCAATAATATAAAAGATAACAATAAACCAATTTGCATTGCATGGATCATTTCATACTCCTGCCTTAACACACACAAAGAAAAAACAACAATTTAAACAAACACATTTGATTAGAAAATAATTCACAATCTGAAAAAGAAATATTTTTTAATAAATATATTCAACAAAGTCCTTGTGACATCAGTTCAAATAGTTTAACCCGAAATACTTTAACACTTTTTCTAAAAGTACGTATCCTACACCTGATTGATTCAGCCAAGTTTTCACTGACCCTTAAACAACACAAATGGTATAACACACTTGTTGCAAACACAACAGTGCAATCTTAGTTTTATGACAGTGGTTCAAACAAGCATTGATTCAATTTACACAGTTCAAACATTCAATGATTCAGTTTAAACAGTTCAAACACTGACTGTTCACTGATTCAGTGACTCAATTTTAAAACTCTTAATGATTCATTCAAAAGTTCAAATGCTCAGGATCTTTATCACTGTTCAATGACTCCGTTCAAACACTTAATGATTCGTTCAACTGTTCAAATTAATGCTCAGGATCTTTATCACTGTTTGACAATTTAGTGACTCAGTTCAAACGATCAAATACAGTTCCTCATAGAGGTTACTAGAATTCCCAGCCAGTCATAATTCAGCCAGATTCAATATCCAAAATACATATCCAAACTCAACACGCTCCACAGAAACGATGGAAAAGCAAACATTCTCGGAACAATAACCAGCGAAAAACTTGTTTGACGGTCCGTCTGTAACTTACCAGGGTTCAGTAGTAATGGTAAACCGGGAGATTCAAACCAGCCGTTTGTTTGCCATCTCTCGTCTCGCTGCCAGCGTTGATCCATAGCGAACTGACATGAGTCAGGGCTCAATAGCTGTGTTAAACCTGCAGTGTTAGTAGCACTTGCGGGTTCAGTATGAAATGTCCTTATTCCTTTATATCCGCGGACTTGCATGTGGCGCTGATGTCTGTTTCTAGCAATAGCAACCTGCTTCATATCACAGTCATGGTATTCACTCATCCATAAACATTATTAGAGCCTTCGGCATGACGACTAGTCCATAATTGGCTTTATGCACAGCTGCACTACTTCCTGAACTTCAGCCAGCCCCTTGTTTCCTATCTGCCATTATTGGGCAAACTTGATTAATTCAGGTGTGCCTGATTATTGTTGCCATGACTACTGAGGTCAGACACACCTGAATCAATCAATTTGTCCAATAATGGCAGACAGGAAACAAAGAGCTGGCTTAAGTTCAGGAAGTAGTGCAGCTGTGCATAAAGCCAACCCTACGCCTTTGTTATTATAAGAGGTTAGTGACCCCTAGTGATGACAAACTTACATATTGTAGCTTTAAAGTCAGTTTAATTTAATTTAAGTTTAAATGATTTAAACATCCAGGTTGATTATACTTAAAAGTTTAAGGCAGCAACTTTTCTTTTATAGAGCGGTTTTCATTCAGGAACAGCAAAAGCTTTTTACACTCTAAAAAATGCTGGGTTGTTTTAACCCAATTTTGGGTAAAATATGGACAAACCCAGTCATTGGGTTACATTTTTAAATTACATTTTTAACCCAATAGCTGGGTTTGTCCATATTTTACCCAAAATTGGGTTAAAAAAACCCAGCATTTTTTAGAGTGTAAAATAATTAAATACTGTATATGTTCGTATACACCAGTATTATGTATTGTATTGCGCCAGTATATGTATTGCCAGTAAAAGATCATTGAAAACATTTTACTGTAGGTTTTGTCTTACTAAAATTTGTCAAAATGGAATGTCCATTAAACTTTTGAACATTTAAATTGAAAAATAAACAGTACAATGAAATTATTACCAGAACTTTATGAAAAACACCTATTTTCCTGAGTAAATAAGGTAACCTTTTGATTCAAATCTATTTTTATTTCATAGGCTGACTATGTACTCCAGTGTGGTTTTAAAGCTCCTCTTTATATGTGAAAATGTGTATATGTTACATTTAAAAAAATTATGGACACATGAATGAACAGTAAAGTAGATATTTCAATATTTATTCTTTTATGCAGCTGCCATTTTAACGTCGAGTCACTGTTGAATCAACGCAGGTGCCAGTGTTGGATAACCGTTGAATTTTGAGGTTGTATAGTGTACAACTCAAAAATGTTTAATATTTTTATGTTGAATCCATAGTGAGTTAACAACACCACTTCAACTATTTGGTGTTCAAATTGTTTTGATGTTGAATTCATGTTTTTTCATAAACTGACATTATTTCAACAACATTTAAACATTTAATGTCAGTCGAATGCCAGCTGGGAAATATTAAGCAAGAAAACAGAATTTTTAGAAATCTATGGACCCTTTCACAGATGATGCGTTTCCACAGTTATCAGCATTGCAAAGCTAGAATCGTTTAAAATATTTTCATTTTTTACAAAATTTAATGCACATTTATAACTCAATACATTGTGTTTTATTTTCCTTGTCAGTAGGGGGGGAAAAAAACCCACATCGGCTGAGGGAGAGATTGATATCTTTCTCACTTCTGACCAACTTGATATCTCTCTCTTTATTTCCTCTTTTGAAAAGTCATGTACACTCTATCACATTTTATTTTATTTTCTTAGAGCAAATGGGAATACAAAATTGCATTTGCTGTAATCCCCTGTTCACCACTATAGAAGTTTACCCAACTATGAAGAAGCACAGAAATGTGAAAAGTGTCCAATTACTGTATTTTAAATGAACTGGACCTATGATTGATTATTGTGAATGTAAAAAGTAACAGTCTCAGCCCACAAACCTTGTTTCTTCCTTAATATCAGTTATACTTTTGCACAGTACAATACCCAGAAATACATTAAGAACTACATCACTTTTAATAGTCTCATGTGTTGCTGATTTAAGTCTACATGATGATTAATATACTCAGTCTGGACCAGACCACTTGACAAGAAACAAAACCAGAACAGGGCTAAACTCTGACGCTCCCCCGAGAGCTATAATTATTAAGATAAATGAGTCGACATTCCATCAATGACAGAGAGAAATTGAAGGGCAGGCCCTGACACTGAAGATCATGTTAGAAGCAAAATACGATAGTGCTTTATTTTAAGACTATAGCCTTCCTGTTTGTATAGTATCTTAATTTCCTCCCCCGTTCACCATTATCACTGTTCTGCAACCATGACAGAGAAATATTCTGGCTTCACTTATGAGAGTCAATTTAGACTTGGAGACTAAAGGGACCAATGAATGTTTTTTTCCCACAGACAAGGTCAGGTCTTGTATATTTACTTAAGAGGCTACATGTTTCTTTCTCACATTGAAAGAACTTTCGGAATGGCAGGGACCCTATAGGGTCCACAGTCCTATAAACCTTTTACTTTTTGACCATTCAAGACACTTAGAAAACTGAAGAGTTACAGCATAGACAACATGTTTTCTCCCTTCTCAGGCTTCAAGTGGTTTGGTAGCCTCACCAACCTCCGGCGTAAATCAGATGCCCAGAAGGAAGACAGATCCGTCAAAGAGCTGGCCGCTGACGATATGGGCATGAGTCCACGGAGCCAGAGCTACGCCAGCTCCAGTGAAATGTACACGCACATGGGCACCATGCCACGTCACCCGAAGAAGGACAAAATCTTGAAGAAGAGCAAGTCCAAGGAGAAGAACAACCTCAGTCGGAGTCAAAGCTTGACACCTTCACAAGACCATGTGTTTGATTCACCCCTTCTTAGCGTACTTCAGGGCCTGGAGGTCCTGGAAAACCCCATTATGGAGGAGAAGTTAACTGCTGGGACTAGAGATAGTAGCATCCAGAATCGTGACCTTCCAACTCCACCAACTGTGGATGGACACTCAACAAAGCTGGAAGAGGAACATAAGGAGCCTGTAGTCGACTCCAAGGTACATGTCGATCCACCGAAGGTCCATCGAGAGCCTTCACCAGATCTACGTTTGAGCAAAGAGTCAAACGTCCAGCCAATGCTGCCCAAGAAAAAACTTAGAGAAGATACCTCTGTGAAGGGTGCTGAGGAGCTCCAGGTGAAGATGAGCAGCCATACAGAGCAGAAGACAGCAGTTAGAGAGGATCCTGATATAGAATCAGACTGTACACAGGAAAAGATGGGCCCTAGCAGGTAAAAATCAGATACATTACTTGATTTCTCAATGTGATATTTGTTTGTTGTATACCTTTAAAGTCCCCCTGTGGTGAAAAAATGAGTTTTTAAGGTTGTTTATATGTCCACTTGGTGTTTTTAATATGTTTTAAAGCAAACCAAGTGTAAATTCAAGTCAACACCGTTGCTGAGTATTTTTTTTTAAATAGTGTGATCGTCAACGAGTGGATATTTGAGCTGTTGTGAGCGAGTTGGAGGCGGGGCTCATTTGCATATTCATTGAACCACGTATAATAAATCAGGCAAGGGTTAGTTACATTCAAGCTATTTTGAGGCATTACGAATTTAAATATGTCATTTTGGTGATCAAAGGTGAGTTTTAAGGGATAAATGATTGGGGACTTTAGCTACGTTCAAAAACCACAAAATAAATGTGTAAAAAAAAAAAAAGGAAGGAAAAGTTTGCACACCACAGCTCCAAAAATAGAAAAATATTTATTTCATGGTCTAACCGTAGGTGATGTTTCAAGCCCAATGGCTCTTCATCAGATTATTTTTTCAATGGAAAACAAGAACAAGAAAAAAGCTAATTACACTGTGTCTCTAGTTGTTTTCACTGTTGATCTTAGTTGCATTGGTGTAAAATGTCAGTTTACACATCCAAGTGGTGTTCACTGCCTCTCTACACATCAAGGTTATTATAATTGTGCATTTTTTAATTATTTTTATTTTATTTTAATATAATATTTTAAAATTCCAATAAATTTCAGTTTAGGTTGTTAGTTTTAGTTTAGTTTTTTTTAACTTTGTGAACACATTTATATTTAATTTAGTTTCAGTTTTAGTTTATTATACTTAAGCAGAGTTAACAGAATCCTTCCAGTTAAAGACATTTAATTTCAGAAAAGTTTGCAGTTTACATTTAACTCTTGTACACACAGTTTGAGATTGAACAAAGAACCAAACAAATACCAAACTTTAAAGTATAAAAGTAAAAATTATTCATTTATACTCATTCATAATAAAGATGGAATCTTGTTAAACATGTGGTGTATAAGAAAAAAATATATATGCGTATGATTATTATTTTGTATTGGTTAGATTAAATGGTAAAGGCTTTTTACTTGTTGTATATTTTAATTTCATATACTCATAGTTATACTCATAATCATGTGTTCTATTCAGACCAGACATTTAGTTTACTTTTTCTCTGACAAATATCTTTGTGGGTTTTTTTGACATTTTTTTGTTTTCTGCTCAGTGTGGTATCCTGTCTAATATGTGTGGTATCTGGTTTTCTATTAAGTTTCACATAAGATGGTTATCTTACCTGGAATTAGGCCTACAGCTGAGCTGTATTTGCATATGGTCTAGAGTCTAGACGTGATGAAAAAACTTATTTGGCCATTTCGCCTTCTTAAAGGAAGGCTGCAGTCACATGTCCACATCAAGCTTGTGTTTACATTGAAAAATAAAGTAGCGCAGTGATGCAGTCCAATGGAAAAACTTGATTTTCCGGTACAGGATGAGAGGTTATTAATTACGATAACATATTAATTAATTATTTTTTCTAATTATAATTTTATTTCAGTTAGTTTTTCAGTAACTGTTGTTAGTTTTGTTTCATTTTAGTTTTTCGTTTATGTTGAAAATTTCACAACCTTGCTACACATCTGCTACACAAACCAGAAGCGAATGGCGCGACACATAACAAAACAAAAGATGAAGAAGAGAACTTGTCCAAGCACTGAGCCCTGAGGCACCCCAGTAGCTAGATGTTGGGTCTTAGACACCTCACCCCTCCACGTTATCCTGATACCCGAGGCTGCTTGGATGCGAAGGGAGTTCTTGCCCAGAACAGAACCATACCCGCCAAAATTGTCAATCGTATTTGACGATAGTGGTCCTGACCAGCCCGTTCTCATCCCAAGGCTTCATATACGACGCTTTTGCCAAAGCGTAGACATCCAACAAACATGGCACCCTTTAGCGTCAATATGAGACGCAGATATACTGTATGGGGCAGAAGGCGCCTCCTAGTGGTCTAACCCTAACCCTACCCCAGAACTAAACCTACCCATACTCTGTGCGTGTTATATTGACACTAAAGTGTGCCATGTGCGTTGGATGTCTACGCTTTGGCAAAAGCGTCGTATGACGCCTTTGGATGAGAATGCGTTGTCCAGACAGAAGTAATATCAAAGATATTGCGATGTAGCGGCAAAAGTTAAGGTGAAAGTAATCAAATCAAATCAATCAAGTTTCAAATGAACTGATAACGTATCATAAATTAAGACATTGCGGTGATATATTACAGAAAGGGTGCTAAATTCCCTCCATTGACCCATATCAATCATGGCATCCTAATAATTCCCATCCACTGAATGGGCTCGATCTCTCTCCTCTCCACCTGTAGCTGGGGTGAGTTCAGCGCACCATGGCTGCCGTCGCATTATCCATGATTGCAAAGTGCTTTGGGTGTAGGCTAGATAATAAAGTGCCATAAATGCTTCATTCATTCCTTCAACTCTTCACAGATAAATCAGGAAGCTGTACTGTAATGTCAGAGAAGAGTAATCCTCGTGTCCGACCACATACCGTGACAGCGTGGTTTTGAGATACAATATATCCTCGTTCCTTTGTGAAACGGTTCTGGCTCATTGTACATGTACATCAGGATTGATGTCACGCTTGAGATGATCTCATGAGATAGAGGCTGAGAAAAAAAAACATTACCGTGATTTCCGAGATCTGCTCATCGTGCTCTGCTCAGATGTTCTAAAGAGTATGGGTAACCAAACACTCGATAGACCCGATTGACTTTAAAAAATACTTTGGATGTTAATGGGGTCCAACAAATTGTCATGAGCTGTGTTCAAAGTACCTGAAATTTATTGAATTCATGGTGCAGTTAGAGAATTGAGATGTCCTTCAAGATGGCTGACATCAATGGGTTTACGGGTCATGGGCTGGAGGATGGAGGAGCGAGGAAACGAGGAAGCATCAATTTGAGTATTGAAAAGCACCCACCGTTTCAACAGTGACCCTCATAAATTCACATTAGAGGGCAGCAGAGAGCAACAGGATGAACAGGGATTCACAGGAAAGTTGTTGTTCATTCCTCTCAGCTTCCACAAGGACTTGACAGACTGTAGTCAGACTGGGAAATTGAATTTACAATTTTAAATTAGGAAACGCCTCATTGGGTCTTTTTTTTTTAGAAAAGGTTTTTGGTGTTGTCGTTGTCTTTTCATGTGTTAGAGTATGAAGTTGCACAAGGATCTAAGGTGAGTTTATCATTGTCAGCATGTTGTAAAATTCAACATGGTAATTGTAGTTTCCTCTAAAATTATACTGCTTCTACAAAAACATAACACTAATTATAATCTTTCTGTAATTTAATTTATTTAACTTTTTTAATTATGATGACAGTGGTGGCTAAATAATTGCATGTTATTTTGTAGGGTTATATATGATAGAAGTATTGAGTAAATAGTGAACTTGAAAAAATAATTAGCTCACTAAATATAACTATATACTTTGAATGCAACATTGCCTTTACAAAAGTGTCCATAGTTGTAATATCAAATTATAATGCTTTGTTACTTTGAGTTAGTTTTTAGTTGAGTTTTTAGTTAGTTTTTAAATCATTAACATTAATATTTAGTTGCTGTGCTACATTATCTGTTTAATCTGTTTTCAAATTAATGTGTAACATTCTCGTTATTTATTTCCTTGTTCACTGGAACATTAGATTTAATGAATATGTTCATTATAACATATCCAAATAACACAAATGCTTTTATAATCTTTATTGTTGTTTATTATATATGTGGGCAATTATGACAAATAATTTCCCCTTGGGGATTAATAAAGTATTACTGAATTGAACTGAGACATTGTATGGCAAAAAAATAATAATGATAACACAGTATTATTATGGTACCTTGTCTTGTTTTAATACAGGCCCAATTAGACCCACTTGGTCATAGCTTATTATAAACGACACCTGGTTTGTTGTTTGCGAGCAAGATATTTTCCCTGTCATTTGAGATTATGGCTGAAAGAGAATAATGATGTGAGGTCAGCCAGCACGGCTGGAGGATGTGAGAAATGTCTTCAGGAAACAGTCTTCCTGTGTTTGTATGCAATGTTTTAAGAGCTTCACCAGCATCACTTTACCAGGACAACCTCTGATAAAACAGTATCGATCATCTTTCACTAAACGAAGATCATTTGCATAGTCTAAATTCAATTTGTCACCTCATAAAATCTTGGTCGTGAGAGTGTTGAAACTTCTGTTTTACAATTCTTTGATTGACTGTGTATTAAATCAATGTTTTTCCAGTGTGTTTGGCAGCGGCTTCTACAGACTTCTGCGTTTATGAAACTTTTCCCACACTGAGAGTCATTTGTTGCCATGATTTGACAGTGAATATGCAGTTGCAGATTTATCAAACATCACTCTTCCCATAAGTTTGTTTCTCTCACAAGATTTGTGGTGATTTGTGGTTCTTCTTTACCAAAAGCTCCTTTTGTCATGTACTGTATGTATAAAAACTGGGGCTAGTTATTACACTTTTATACCAATGAAAATTCCTCAGGGATTATTAAAGTCAATTTCTGAAATGTTTGAACATTCAACAAGAAAATAAATCACAACATATCTATGTTGATACAGTATATTTTGGTATAATAATATAGAAATATGGAAATCAGTAATATATTCCTTTTTCATGCTAAATACTCCACACAATAAAAAACACATTATTATTAAAAATAATAATGCTTTTCCCATTTTGAACGTATTTTAATTGGTCTGAAAAAAACAGATTTGTCTGTACAAAAAGTAAAAGAATGATTCAATCATATGTCATTTTAATAAAGTAATCTTCCAATTACTGTGGTCAAATGCTCTCTCTGCAATTCCTCATTTCATCATGTCATTGATGTGGCGTGCAGAAGGAGGAACGTGAAGGAACACCCTTTTCACTTCCTTTGGATGTTAAAAAAAGGTCAAGTTCCTCTGTGAGCTTTACTAAGCATCTTCTGACGTGAAAACACGTGAAAACGAAACGGGAAGAGTAAAAAAATAGCTTTTTGATGACATCAGTCTCATTACAAGTCTCATTCTCTCCCTAAATTTGTTTTTTGTTTGACCTTGAGGTGGCTTTCAATATTTTTCGTTTTTCGTTTCAATTTCTTTATGAAAGTAACTGTGCATAATACTATGAGAATCTGCTGTCAGCTTTGCTTTGGAGTTTTATTTTGGAGGTTTATTTTACAAATATGACCAGCTGGTTAACTATATTGTGCAATATATAATATGAATCGTTTTCTTCTTTTTTTCTTTTCACAGACAGCTGGACACCACCGACAACCAACGAGAATACGTGGAAGTAAGGCTTTTTTTTCCTTTCTCTTATAGCAAGAAGTCACTTGGTAAAGTGTATTTAAACTAGGCAAATCTCTCATCCTTAATATTAAGAGCTGGAAAGAATTATCTATCTATAGTGCTTCAATCTGTCTGTTCTTTGAGGCTTCCTCCTGACAACTTGCTGAATATGGTTATTTCATGCTTAATTAGGCAAAATCCCTGTATTCATTAACTAAATGCACCATTTGGAGATGTAATAAGAAATTAATCTAATGAGTACTTTTGGAATGTGCTGATTTGGTGCAAATTAATGTCCTTCCTGTGCCTGCTCTTATTTACAGTCATTAAGATATTAGATTCTGCATTTAATTGCTGTGTAGTGATCTCTGCTGCCTCTAGATGGCGCTGTAAACTGTTCTTCATCTCCTCAAGCTCTGTGTAAGGGAAGGTTAGGTGTGGCCAAGCCTTCAAAACACACATTCTCATTTACACACACACTGTATAAAATATGTGCACACAAATACTGAAACAGCCTCTTTGTCTGTGACACATGCACACGGTATAATGGGTGGGAATTGTGAGGAAGTAAACAATTCTGATTCCTTAATTCTTTTAGTACTTTTGAGGATGAAACATTTGGGAAAATGCTGATCCCTGCAGTTTGCTGCCAAATGTTGCATGTAACGTATTCATTTGAATTGCATTATTTTTAAAAATTCTGGAAAGATAATGTGTATCTTTACACAATGACTTATAAATAACCAGTCATTAACTATAATGATTAAAAAGTACATAATGCAAATTTTGGCCCTCTAGCAGTTAAAAAACAAAACTGCATGCATTTTGCAGAAGAACATTGTTTTGGTTGGCCTCTGCGTGACTGTGCGGATGAAATGACCCTTCACAACAGATAATGATTTACAATCAAGTTCGAGAGCTATATGGTAAGTTATCTGTTCAATAAAATACCTTACCCATCTGTCGAGTAATAAAAATACCATCTCCGTTTTGCTTTGACAACATTTAAAATCCTTCAGTTTTCGATATCTCCAAAAAGCCAATCCAATGTTGATTCTTGTTTTATTACGAGCCCTGTCTTGTTCTTTTTGCCAGCGGACTCTCCTCTGTTCACCATTTGTTTAAAACGAGTGATTCCCTGGAGGTTGGAGATTTGTATTCTACATGTCAACCTTCCTTACTCGTTGTTACAACCTCCCACACTATACACGCGTCAAAGTAGCCTGCGCAACTTTTCTTTATTTACGGATATGACGAGACACGCACAGACGAGTGACGCATTTACACAATTTCCCATGAAAACCACCCGACAGGTCTAAACTATAAACAGTTACAATAGGCTTACTGAATAAGGGTAAGACAAAAGAAGAATTGATGATGTATTGACTCATCATTTAAATGTTGTTATTTTGGAAAAAAAAGTTACATAGTGTACCTTTAAGTCGTGAAAGCCTTATATACAATATAACATAATATACAATATAACAAACATGCTTTTCAAAAAATAATCTGATCATAGATGTTGCTATTTGTTTGGGATTTTGATAAGACTGGTCATGCAATATGATTCTGGTTCACTAAAAAGAACTGGCTGATAAGAGTCATTTGTTCAGAAATTGAATTGATAAAAGCGGTTTTTGTTTCCCACATAGATTTTTTTTACATTAAAAATCAAGTAGCAACATGGTCGCGAGGTCATCGAGGTCCAAAACTCTGTAAAGTTCTCAATGCACTAATGACTTAGTTAGCAGTTTAAAACTCCAATGAGTGAATGCATGGATAATTCAGTGTAGATATGTCACTGCAAGATGCTGACAGAGTGAATAGGGCTTGAAAAGAGTAACACAATGATCTTCATTATTTTATCTGTAAGAAACAGTATCAATGCTATAAAACAAATTACACAAATATACACATCTGTAGAACAACTGTGAAAAATGCTAAATATGGAAACACTGGCAATGAAAAAGGCTCTTTTCTTCAGTTTTGTTGTTAACCTTTCACAAAGTCATACTAGAGCACAGACAAAGTTCTTATTACTTATAGTAATATCCATATAAGTATTGTTGAATGAATAATACACAACTAAGCCTAAAATAAAGTCTTTTCAAAGTGTTATGTGATAAATAAGGTTTAATTTAACTATTTCCTTCCCCCAAAACAGACAGAACAGAGACAGAGAGTAGCAAAAAGATTCTGACAAAATACATTTGTTGGTTTTATTGTATATATTTTTTTAACACCCCACCCCAGACCTTTCTAATTTTCAAACTCTCGTTATGGCCATGAGTGGCAATACAACACGGCCATAACTGTTTATAAAAAAAAAATACAAAATTGTGTATTTATTTATTTATTTATTAATTTTACCTGCCATAGTCTTATTCATATTTTTTGTTAATCAATCTGTCTATCTTGGTATGTGTCAAATTTGACTAGTTTCCACCAAGTGACAGATGATTCTGCGGTATATTTGTACTAGTTTGATTGGGTGCACATCCTCCCTTCCCTCCATTTATAGGATGCCTCTCTTCTCTGCCACAGTATGAAAGTTTAATGGTGTCTGAGTTAAAATGAGTTTCTGCCCTGAATGTTCACTCTAATGGCAAAAAAAAAAACAGCTCTTTCAGCTGGAAACAGAGATGAACAACTGGTCTTCGCTCCAGAACAGAACGTTCCCAAAGGCCCAGACACTTGAGGTGTTTGTGATTGCGTTCTTCCATTCAACCATTGATATACGATGTTTATTTTCTGCTGGGCTGCCATCTCATTATCTCAGCTGTTCCTGGATCTCACACCTTTCCCAGCACCTTAGGATTGAACTCCTAACCTTTCTGCTTGCCGCTAACACCAATTAGGAGTTTCCTTTCAATAATTGTGTCGCTGAAAATCCTACTGAAAGATACCAAAGCTAATCTCTCGTAACAGCACTACAGTAGTTTGTACCACAGTGTTATGGTATCCCAAAGTAATACCATGATACTTTGATACTTGTCCAAAAATCATAGTATTTCCATTGTACCATATCTAGTAGCATGGTATTGCAGCCCGTTCTCATCCCAAGGCGTCATATACTCACGCTTTTGCCAATGCGTCAACATCCGACGCACATGGCACCCTTTAGCGTCAATAGACGCAGATATATATATGGGCCAGAAGACGCCTCCTATTGGTCTAACCCTAACCCTACCCCTGACCTAAACCTACCCATACTCTGTGCGTGTTATATTGACGCTAAAGGGTGCCATGTGCGTTGGATGTATACGCATTGACAAAAGCGTCATTTATTCAAGCGTCGGGTATTGCCATTGTACCATGTCCACCAAACATATTAAGATCATGGTTATTTTTGTTACATTTTAGCATAGTTTCATTTGTATTTATTAATTTCTTTTAATTTGATCACTTTTTTTTATTTCATGGGGACTTTAAAACGAGTTCATTTGGACACAAGAAGTAGTGAGGATAGCTATTGTGGTGATGTTCCATGGAAATCTCAATTCCACAATGCTATGGGAGATTGCCAGGTGGTTGCTCTAGACTTTTTTACTGGTCAAAAGAGGCCGATCCCTGGTCTCTGTGATATTTGGGATGCAAGTTATGTCTCAGGTCCTTCTTTCAATGTGTTTTGTGTGTTTTTATTGTGCACCAGGCAAATATCATAATTTAGATTGCTTAGTAAAGCAACAGCACCATTTACTCAACAAGCTGCACGATTTGTGCTGTCATGGTTAGTGGTTTTAAAAATGGCAGTAGTAATGCAAAAGAAGAACGAGACATGGAGAGGTGAACCGTAAGTGAAGAAAGACAGGCAATGAATTGAGAAAGACAAAGTGATGTAAACTCAACTGGTGAAAGATGGAGGTTGTGATACCCCTCTCCTGTTTTTCAGCATGGAAATACATACAGAACAGCCAGTTAGTCCATTTAAATCCAATCACTATACACAGCTCTGCATTGATTATACTGTAAATTGACTAGACCTCACACACTAACATGCTATTACTGCTACAGATCAAAAATGACCAAACTGCTTGATCAGCAAAAGCAGGGCCGACTTGGGCAGGAGCCATTGCATGGCAACTACAATACCCAGAATTCCAAGCGGGCCAAGCTCATTAATGTTAATGGCAAAGGGGGGAGGTGAGGCGTACGGGCCCTGTAGGCAGATGGAGGGAGAGACAAACCCCCTCCACCTTCTCATTATCAGTTCGCTCACAGAGTCTAGCTCCTCTCCATTGTACCACTGCACCCTGCCTGCAGGACACTCACTGTGTAATTAATATTTAACTGAGAGAGAGATTGAATGAAAGATTGAGGAGGGGTTGTGAAGGAAAATCCATGATCAGTAGATACACACAACAGCATGATACCGAAAACAAGAAATAGAGAGAGATCTGGGACAGAAAGGAAGGCAAGACAAATCAAGTTTTCTTTATTATCAGAGTTGTTTCTCCTATTGCGATGAGATTAAATCTAATTTAGGTAAATGCTGCTTTTCAGATTTCTTTCTCTTTTAGAGTTTCAGATGTGATCTGTTCCTTTATCTCGTACTGCTCGGCAGAATTGCCAAGGTCATGGTTTCATTGGGATGGAATTGGAAGAATAATGACTGTTTTCAAACATTTCCCTCCATCTTTAAAGGGATACTCCACTTTTTTTTGGAAATAAGCTCATTTTACAACTCTTTCAGAGTTAAACAGTTAAGTTTTACCGTTTTCGAATCCATTCAGCCGATTTTCTGATCTTTAGAAGAATATCGGTAACCACACAGTTTCTGGTCTCATTGACTTCCATAGTAGGAAAAAAATATACTATGGAAGTCAATGAGACCAGAAACTACCTGGTTACTGATATTCTTCTAAATATCAGAAAATCGGCTGAATGGTTTCGAAAACGGTAAAACCCAACTGTTTAACTCTGGGGGAGTTGTAAAATGAGCCTATTTCCAAAAAAAAAAAAAGTGGAGTATCCCTTTAACCTTTGGTTAGACAAATAGGTAGTCCTGTCCCAATCTCACACCATTGGTTGAGCAGTTATTGCTGTGCTGTTCTGGTCAGGACACTCAAATAAGTACAGCAATACTCTGAAACCACAAAGCCACTGGGAAATCAAGCTACAAAAAGTCAATTTAGGCAGTAATTTCATCTCACAAAAATCTGTCAGTGGTTGCCATGTGTTTGTCACCATGTGTGTGTCATGTGAGACTCCCCATCATATCCATGGAAATAGCATGAAATCGTTTTTTCATTGCATGATCTCATGAGAGAAACACACCATAACGTATTTAACCCACACAATGGATTACATCTCTATCTTTTACTCTTCAAGCGCTTCCACTTGACATTCATCCTCCTTTTGTCTTAGGCTGTTCAACATGAAATTAACATGTTCTGAGCCGATTATCTGCAAATGTACAATAGCATCAGTGAGATTTCTTTGCAGAATGGTTTTCGTTTTAATTATATCTTTTGTTTTTTCATTGTGTGACTTCCCCAGTTGATACAGTAAGCATCATTAAGCTTGTTACAGAACCAAATTTATAGACTCAAAATGCTGATGTGATCCTTACAGACATATTGCGTGTCCAGTAGGTGTGTCATCCTGCTCCTAGAGGGCCACTATCATACAGAGTTTAAATCCTAATTAAACACATCTGAACCAGATAATCAAGGTCTTTAGTATTTCTACAAACTTGCAGGCAGTTGTGTTGCAGCAGGCTGGAACCAAACTCTGCCGGACATTGGCTCTCAGGACTTCCCTGATTTAATGGGATAGTTCACCCAAGAATGATAATTTACTCGCCCTAATATAATTCCATACTCATATGATTTACTTTCATCCATGGAACACAAAAAGGAGAAGTTTTGACGAATGTCCAGAATGTGAATGGGAATGAATGCTGTTGAGTTCCAAGTATAAAAAGAAACACCATAATAGTCCTATTCAACTTGTATACTGTATTCCACATGGAATTTGACTGAAATTTTAGCAATTTTTCACTGATATTCTTCCTTAACCACTGTAGCTCTCTAATCTCATGAGCATGTCTTCAAACTTGACATGGCATGTTTGGTTACAAGATATAACATTTGGTATGTAACGTTTGAATATCATGCAGAAGCACAAAAAACATTTGAGAGCTATTACAGAGGAAACGATTATCTTGTGAATCACTAATTAACTTTCAGCCTATTCCTGTTTGGCAAATGACAGTCTTTTCTTTTTGTTTTGGATGAACTATTCCTTTAAGGATGCTGCTGTCAAAGCTTTCAGTTGGTTGCCATAGCAAGGCGTCCATTTTGATGTCACAATAGTCCCCAGGGAGCAAACGCCCCACCCTAGACTGCTATGCCAGAGTCAGACTCATTTTATCTGGAGTAAGTGTGCGTGGGTTGTATCCAATAGGGAATATTCAAAGACTGAGGCTCATTAGCAGGTTTTTACTACGTTCCTAGAAAACATCATTTCATTTCCAAGCACAACTCAGATTCTAAATAGATCCTGCATGCCCAGACTTACAACGTCCACTCCCGTTTTTTGTATTATTTATTTATTTAACTTGTACACAAATAGCCATGTGTGCCTGGATTTAACTATTTTCTCCACTTGTTCGACTCAGTGGGTGTGGAAGGGTGTATGTGCATGAGGGTGAGTGTCTATAGACTGACTGCCCCCCTCCTGCTTTTCTTTTGCAGTCTTTCAAACCGGAATAAAAGGGAAAATTCCTTTGAGTAGGTACTGAATGCGTGCGCCACCTACCCCTCTCTCTCTCTCTGTCTCTCTCCCCCCAGCATTGTTTGGAGCCCTGGAGGAGGGGGTGGGTGGGGTCTCAGTGCCTGCAAGCATCTCTCTCTCTTTCTACATCCCTCTCTCTCCCCCTCTGTCCCTCCCCCCTCCCGCCGCTTTCATCCAAGAGCGATGAGGTAATCCCTGCCAGCGCTGTGAAGCATAGCAAGCGCTAGAGTGAGAGTAAGAGGCAGTGGAACTGAGTGGGAGAGATACACCGAAAGTCAGAGAGGGAGAGAGAGAGATATCGAGACATTGAGAAGGGAGAGAGAGGAAGCCGGTGCAGATCTGGGATGACGCTGGCTCCAGTGGAACAGCGATAGCACTGATCAGTTGCGGCAGTGGCTTGAGCGCGGGGTGAACGCTAGGAGACAGGGCATGACCCAGGGCTTCTAGTGGACTCCAGGGGTGGACGAGCCGAAGAGAGGAGGACCGGAGCCATGACGGAGAGATGCAGCCTGTGGAGTGCCCTGTCAGCGGCTGCCTGCTGCTTCTACAGGGGCTCCTTCATGCAGGTGCAGGTGAGAGGGGGACACCCCCTGAATGCTTGTGTGTGTGTGTGAGCATGCAGCCACAGAGTATGTACATGTATATGCTGTGTGATGCTTGAGAAAAGGTGTGGATCTGGATTACATCATCTCTAAATGTGCCATGAGGAGTTCCTACATGAGAAGTAGAGGAAGATGCATCAGTGGGTAGTGGTGTGTGTAAGCATACATATCGATTGCTCTGTTTGCAGGGAAGGGTGCCCCTCAGGGCTATGTGTTTGGCCCGGTACAATTGTGCAAACCCAACAACTGTGTCATTCCACCAGCCTTGGCTATGATATCACTGCACTGTGTGTGTGTGTGTGTGAATGCGAGTCGATGTGCCGACTGGGCTAAGCTCACTTTGGCTCAGCTGTAACACTAGTGCTGATGATGCACAGTTAGATGAGCGGGCAGGCAGGGTTCTGTTGTCACCCTGCGGTTATGTAGTGGATTGTAATGGGGCTCAGGAAAGAGGAGAATGCATCAAAGTAGCTCTGGAGGTCATGCTTTTTATATCTGAAAGCAAAGATATATTGTTACTCTATCGAGGTCTGATACATGATCTCAGAACAACATAGGATTTCGGTGGGAAGGCTAGGAAAGGGGAAGGGGTGTCGTCTAATTGTCCTCTATTTCAGCCAACTTGGACTGGATAACAACAGTACAATTTTGGCTCTGAGTTTGGGTGGTGCACTAAGCACTATAGAAAGAAGGACAATATTTGTTTGCCTCATTTACTTTTCTTACCCTCTCTGTTTGTTTTTCCTGTTCCTTTTAAAAGCTAAACAGAGGGCGTTTAATGTGATGAAATTATAGTGTTTTGCACTCCAGAGTGCCCGAGTGACACTGTCTTACTATAAATGCACAGATGGTAAAAATGTGTCCCTAAAAACAAAATGTTTACAGTGCATTTTAGCATAGGTTAGATGATTTCACTTTCTAGCCCTAAGGGTACAGTTTCTTAACCCTTACCACAATGTTCTATATATATAGAACTGAAAGTATAACATCACCTCACTATGACAATTTGGCATTTACTAAGAACAAAATGAAAATACTCAAATGCATGTAGGGGCCAAAGAGGTCCATAGACTGTCTGTAATGATGTATATGTTCATCCCATTGGCCACCTGAGCTCAGAGCGCACCAGGAGGAGATGGTGGTGCCTCAGCTGTAGATTGATAATAGTCATTCTGAGTTGATTTTCACATGCAGAAAACAGACAGTGGAGAATTTCTTTGTGATTGAATTCTTTCAAGGAACGACCTTGTGTTTACCTTTGAGTTAAACGGACTTTTGCTTTACAGTTTATGGAATTTTCAGGGTAGTGGTAGATATTTTGGTCGGTATTGTTAGTTGAATAGCTTCGCTCCAAGTAATCTAAGCCCTAACCTCATATTTCTAAACCAGCCATAAGACTTTGCTTGCAAATTGTCCAAAAAAGTCTTGCCTTATCCTTAGACTTTTGAGTCCCAGTTTGGACCCAAAGATTTATTGTGCAGTTCTCCCAGTGATCTCAGATGTATCCCTGCATCAACCGTAAACCATAAAGATGATGCAGTCTTGATTTAAATTGGGCTAGGGTACTGCGTGTTTATCAGGGACAGCATCAACCCTAAATCCCCCATCTGTCTCTTGCAGTTGCACTTTGATTGTTTCAACTTAATCCCCCTATTCTCTGCCGGCTGGCAGCTTGACCGTCCTTTCGCCTGCAACCCCACTAGCAAATGTGGTGATGCCAGTTTTAACCCCAGGGGTCGGGAACCACGTTCACACTGGAGGTCTGAAACGAATACCCCATTACCATTAACACAGATTCCAGACACATCAGGTCTAGTGTAATTGTCTGCTTTGGAGGGTCGTTGCTCTAATCTGGTGCGTGATTCAGTTGCATAGATTCCCCTCAACCTCTCTCCCTTCCAGCCATTACAATTTTTATTTATTTATTTCATATTCAGATATTCAGGGGTATGACTCTCCCTCTCCCCTCTTTCTTTCTTTCTTTCTTTCTTTCTTTCTTTCTTTCTTTCTTTCTTGTCTTTTTCTTATGTTTTCCTTTCTATCCTCTCCAAATCCTCTCTGGTGCCGCTGTCTCTTCCCCAGGGCTGCGGCGGCTTAGCAGCTGTTAAACAGAAAAGTTCAAGAGTAAATCTCCCTGTTACTGAATGTGAGGATAACCTAATTACGCAGGGCTGTTTTCTCTCCTAATGAACGCCACGCGGATTTGGAGTGCCGGGATTTTTATATACCTCCCCCCAAACTGTTTCTGTACCAATTTCTTCTCATCCCTTTGATAATGTGGCTGAACTAGAAGTCCCTGGAGAGACTGGATTATTCTTCATTCATATTGTGTATACTTCTCAGACTAATGATGTTTGTTCTGCTTTGCTTATCACACAAATTAAGAAGCTGAAGTTGTCAAAAATGCTATATTAGTCGCAGGCCATCTGTGCAAAAGTTGGGTGTGTTTGTGTTTGTGAATCACACTGCCCCAACAAATGCCAACATTTCAACTATTCTAACGTACATACTTGCTCCCTGGAAGTTTCTAAAAATCCTGAAGACCTTGATTGGCTGGTTCATATGTGTTTACTGTAGGTTGGAGCTAAACTCTAAAGGAAGGTGGCCCTCCAGAATAAGGTTTAGACACCCCTCACCAACAAGATTATTAAATAGATCCAACAAATCCTATCAACATCAATTATTGTGATGTGAACTAGCCTCAAAATTTGACAGGTTAGTGATATGGATGGTTTAAAGCAATGCTTTTAGCCCTGGTTCTGGTTTTGCCCCAACAGTACACCTGATTTCTCTCTTATCTGAAGCCGTTTCTCAATACCAAGTACACAGACTTCGGACTTGCGTCCTTGGTAGTTCAGACTTGCCAAGTTCGACTCAGGAGAACGAACTCCCGAGGATGCGAGGACGCAAGTCCGGTTCTTCTGCAACTGGAACAGAGCGTACTTGATCGCATCACTCAGCACGCTCTACTCCGGTTATCTCTTTATATAGCCTATATTTTAGGCAACAATAAAACGAAATTTGCTACAACTCTGCATCTTTTCGTCAAGAATAAAATGAGATATGTTATAAAACACCACTCTGACTCTTTTCATTTACAAAAAAACAAGTGGTTCAGGCAACGCGATCTCTTCACTGCCTATATGTATAACAAAATGAACATGATCTTTTTGTTTTCATTTTAAAAAAATGAAACATTGATTTTTATTGACATTTATCAAGCAGACAGGGTTATGTCATTTTATTTTATTGTTTATATAGTGAAGATAATATAAAAAAATGTTGTTAAAGTTAAATAGCCATAAAGTTATGAAACCTCAAAAACTATTTTTTTTTTGTTGCCATGGAAATATAGTTTAATGAGACCAAAGATAGACTTACACAAGACGAATTATACGTCAAGGTTTATCCACTAGATTAGAGAGATCAGAGCCGGCGGCAAACGTCAGAAGCACTAGCCGAGGATAAGCTGTTCCAGTCGGGGTTGATCTCGCTGAGTGTCCGCTGAAGGCTTGGATGTCAGAACTCCGAAAACGTCAGATGCATTTTTCAGATAGGCGCTATCTTTATAAATAAACTACAGATTTGAGATTTAAACAACCACATTCTCGCCTAAAACACTCTTAAAATTACATTTCATGACTCAATAACAGTAGTATTTTGATATTCTCCTCTCCTATTGATGCTTGCTGGTTGGTGCGAGGTGCATTCTGGGTTACCTGGCTATCTCAAGTCCACACAAGTCACCTCTCGATGCATCTTCGGTAAACGGGGCGGATCAAGAACACATCCCTGGATTTGAAGTGGACTTGGCTAGATGTGAACTTTGAATTGGAACAGTACTTGGGCAGCGACTAATGACGTTTCACAAGTCCACAAGAACACAAGTACAGACAAGTACGCATATTGAGAAATGGCTTGAGTCTCTACCAATGAGCTGATGAGTTCAACCAGGTGTGTTTAATTAGGGAAACATTGAAAATGTGCAGGGTTGTGGTACTCAATAAGGGTTGGGAAACACTGGTTTGTTTGACGTGACATTTGATTGCTGAAGCAAAGACTATATTCTCCTTTATCTTGAAATATGATTAAATACACAGAAAATTGGAGGAAAAGAAATCCATGTGGTGAAATGAGATGTGGTTGATTCCTATAATTGCATTTTATCTACAAAACTATGAGCTACTAAACTACGTTAGGGGAATTGAAGTGGAATTAATGAGATATGTTTTTTTTATTATCTGAACAGAGATCAGAGGGGGCTTTTTCGTGGCTAGCCATCAGAAGTCTTTAATGTTTCTGTCCCTTTAAGAGAGCGGTGAGATCACAGAGAGCCGAAGAAACCCTTTAAGCTCATCTCTGTGCAGGTTTCACCATCTCTCTCTTCTATCCCTTCCCCTCGAACTCATCCTCTCCACTGCTTTAATATCCAAGACAAACATGATATCCAAGATTTCACATTGCAAAACAGGTCAGTGCAATTGGTTGTTAGCACTGAACAAGAAGTGTCTCTGTCTTAGGCATTCACAATCAGATGCTTCACTGACAGTGGATTATCAACACCACCAGGAATTAATTTCCTCTAAAGTGAAAGAAAAGCCAGTATCATGAAAGAGATATCCTAAAGTTTCCGTAACTCAAAGGATCTGTTGAGCAGGTGGGACCAAAAGAAAAGTTGGCTGGGAAGTGTTGTAGTCTCTTTTCTATGTCCACTTGACCTTTATCCTGGTTTGACCTTAGGGTCAAAAGACAGCCACATGCCCCTTTCCAGTTCACTGATAAAAGGGATGAATGCATGAGATTATGCATGTAAATGAGAGGGATCTTCATTAGACATCACAAGAAATATGCTCTCTCTTTTAAACTTCATTAGACAAAGGGGGGCCTTGTCATTACTTGTTTTGGTCACAAGCGAAGAGACCACTTCAAGGCTATCAGTGGGGTTGGAGACAGGTTAACTCAGTCATGGATGTAGAATACACTTGATCGATGAAGGAAATTTAAAGGGGTCATGAACTGGCTTTTAAAATGTTATTATATTGTTGTCTGAGGTCAACTTAAGACGTTCGCTTGTTTTTTGCATTCAAAAACATCAAAATGAATAAGTAGGCTATTTTGTACTCAAGTTGTGAGCCTTCCTGAAAAACAGTCGGTTTTTATGGGCGTGTCGCACTGAAGACTTGGAAATAAATGCCCACTGCTGTGAGTGGATAACAGTTTTGCATATTATAATGAGTTTAACTCACCCGTCGGTGTATGTGGGGGAAAACGTTCAATGTTGTCAAATGGCAACCGGATTCGCCCATACATGTTCGACCAAGAGTCCGTGTGTTGCACAATTCCTGTCCGATCCAATATAGACGGCACCGCACCGTTCTTTACTCTTAATCGGTCTGCAAATCCAGTCTTGTTTACAAAACAATCCTCAGTGAAATGAAGCGAACAGACGACGATGTTTTACCCTCATCAGCTGGAACGTCATTAAAAATAAAGTTTATCCATGAAGTCATATTGGAATCCAGAGGAAGCTGATGCAGCGAGTGTCTTCTTCCACAACCAGGCACTGCACACAATATTCTGTATTGCTGGTTAGATCGTTTGTCATCATGAGGTAGGCATGTAGGCTACTTAGCTATGCGTGTAATGCACGAATCGGTGGGCGGGGCTAAACCGGCCGTGTTGAAGTAGGTGTTGATCTTCTTCTGCGGGGGTGGTGTTTTAACCCCTTCGACGTCATAGTTTCCCACTTTTCAAAACGAGACGTTTTCAGAGGCTGGTGTAATAAAAGCTTTTATTGGACTAACAAGGACGTTTTCAGTTCTGAAACTTACAGGATATTCTTATAATATGATAACCTCTTAGATATCAAAAGCTGCAAGGAAAATTTGATCACCCCTTTAAGACATTCCAATCTATTTAGCCTTGTTACGGTGTTCGGTAAATGGTCTTATCTAGTGTTTAAAATATGGCCAGTATGTGACTTGGCATCATGGCTTATCAGTGTGCAGGGTTTAGTGCAAATAACCCTTGGTCTTTATAGTTTTGTGTGTGGTGATATTATATCCATTCATGCTGTTGATGTGGTATTTCAAAAATCCTGGACATTTGTGTCAGGCATGCATGAATCCAGGCTTGTGTTTAACTTACTGTGTTTGAGCATGTGTTTGACCAGTTCAAGCAGGCACCATGTTTCCTATCTCTGTGACATTTGAGTACAAGCGACTTGGTGGACTCATAATGGAATTACGACTCCAACTTGTTCCTGTATGCATCACTGCAACCCTAGCACCCATTACTTTAGATGAGCCACTACAGTGAATTACTGTCAACAGCAGAGAATTGTGCCACGCTTGATAACACAATACATCAGAACAAACATAAAAATGCATTTTATTGTCTGAGATTGAAGTGATACCACCCACCACACAGCAAACCAAATCACTCTAAATGACAAATTGATGAGAAGATAAGATTAGACAGTTAATTGCTGTAAATTAATTCAATTCCATTTCAGCGGCACCATGTCAAAGTGTGGTGATAACTAAATTAAAATTGTGGAAAACGGCATAGCTGAGTCTTTTTAAGCTTCTCTAGACTGTTGTGTTGTCTGGATTGGATTAGTTATAGACTTGTGTAGAGCATGTAATCTGCAGTTTTGCATTGTATATTAAATTGAATTAGCCCAGTTTTGCTGGTAACGTGCAAGGCCGGGACTCTAGTTATATTCATTGTCAGTATGAGGACGTGAACTGCACATTTTCGAACGTCCAAAAGAGTGGATTTCTCCCCTAAGATCCTGGAAAGAATCACTTTCATATGCCTCTGCAGCAACTACAGAAAAACAATGACATCATGTACAGGGTGGAGAAAGAGAGTGAGAGAAGAGAGACATTGACATCACGGTGGGATATTGCTGGCTAATACCTAGTGTGTGGTACGGTTTCGCACATGTTGAGAAGGGTTAGTGTAGCTATGTCCAGTGGGGTTCTTGCACGCAAGCAGTCTGGTGTGTGTTCATCTGTGTAAGGAAACTCCCCAGCACTCTCCATCTTTACTCATCTCCCCCAACTCCAGGAGGAGTGCATCATCTGCAGTGTCGCCATGGTGACAGCCTCACGCTCCAGGACAACCCCACCTCCATATCCCAACCCCCATCAGAGACGCACTGATTAGGTTGCTCCAGTCACCATGTGGCTGCGTGTAAATGTGTGTGTAATGAATGTGTGAACACCGTTACGCCTGCTGGTGCAGACATTAGCATGTGTGTGTGGGGGTTTGTGCACACCTGAGCTGCATTAAAAAGCCCTGGGCTCCGGACTTTTTTTCATCCCATTATAAACTCCCATTAGCACTTCATTCTAGTGTATTTCTGAAGTATCATTATGCTGGGACAGTTTAACAGCGTACCGCTAAAATGCAACCTTAGCTGTGAGGTCACGGGCCACCCGCCAATAAATGCCCCTCCCCAGCTGCACATGAATGAAAGTGAGATCTCAACACTCCGCCACCGTTTACGCTGCCAGCCAATGGCGCGCGCCGCTGCGGAGCTCTCCGGAAGAGATGACATCATCTCCAGCCAATCGTAGCGTAGCTCAAGGGCTGACTGCTGCAGGCTCAACAATGCAATGAGATGTACAGAGAGAGTGTCTCACTGAGGTGAGATAGAGAGAAAGAGGCAGAAATGCAAGGAAGCATGAATGTTGCGATATGCTTTTGTTGAGTGCAAACACCAAATATGATGAAATGACCTCAAATGCATTCTGGGTGCTATCAGGGGCAGATGACAGATAGGCAGGAGTGTGTATGACAGTGATATCCCTCTGTGACCTGCCAGCCGGCATTACGAAGCAGATCTTCTTGTCAATGTGTGTGTATGTGAATCCCTACTGGGATGATACGACTACTTGCCCAGGGGTTGCTGACCACACTGAATGTCTGTATGTTTAATACGCGGTCGATTTTAACATTCAGTGAACACTTCATAATCTAAGCCAGAGCGGCTACATTTACATGTGCTTTTGTGACAAGGAATAAAAACAGACCTCGCCTTTTTATCGTGCTCTTTCTCTCTCTTGGCCTGAAACATACTTTACGCAAGTATACAAATGCAGATGCGAATAGCCTATGTTTAGTGTGTTTTCCAGTGGTCATTGATGCTCTTTCTTGGAAACTCGTATTGACATTTACATTTTTCAATGCTAAAAGTTGGTGTTAGTGTGAACGGGGCTTTAATTCGTGTTTTTTGCATTACTTCGGCTTGTAACAAACCTCAGTATTAGATTTTCAATGCTGTGGAACTAAATTGGTTAATTGGGTAATCCGCTAAGTCCACAAAGTCCACAAATGAGTTAATCTAAAGAGAAAACTGAGCACAGAAACAGACAATTTATGACAATGCTCACTCTAGCCTCCCTTTTGGCAGTGCTGAGATTAAAATTTGTATTTGTGTTGGATTATTAATTGCAGTGTGTGAAATTGATCTTGCATTCACATATCCTTTTTCTTTTTCTAAATAATGTAATGATCAAGTGTGCTTATCTTTAATGTCAGCACATCAGTAGGTCATCACTATTTGTATAGGAGTTTGTATAATGTGTGTGTGTAGGGACAGTTTTGACACATCAGTGACAGCTATACACTTCCGCTTGCCCTGATATCCTTATGAAGGTTGATGTGTGTGTATTGATCAAAGAAAGTGATGAGCATATGTATGCACCATGTCGTTACTCACTTGATAGTCATCACTGAAAAAGCGATGTGCTGAGGCACACTCTCACACACAGGCTACGGTCACACATGCAGTTTAATGTGGCCCAATTATCCTAGATTTTGGATGATAGTGTGAACAACAGAAATCAATGACATTTGACATTTTCAATTCTAATCTGGGCCACTTTCATTGCAGTGTGTCATCATTGTGAAAAGTTCGGTTGTGATTTGACATTTAGAGGAGTGCTCCACCTGAACATGATTTCCCTTTATTTTTTTAATCAATACAACTCACACACTGACAGTTTTTCCCCTACAGTTTTCATTATATAAATTTAAAAAACAGCAGTTTCTTTATGGAAATAATGCCTTGTGAAAGTATTCAGACCCTTCATTTTTTCACATTTTGTTATAACTAGATGTGTAAAAAAAAAATTAATAATTACATTTGCATAAATATGGGTTTACTGTAGGTTGGAGCTAAACTCTAAAGGAAGGTGGCCCTCCAGAATAAGGTTTAGACACCCCTCACCAACAAGATTATCAAATAGATCCAACAAATCCTATCAACATCATTTATTGTGATGTGAACTAGCCTCAAAATTTGACAGGTTAGTAATATGGATGACAGACCCTTATCTGTGGCATTCGAATTTGAGCTCAGCAACTGAATTTGATCCTTTTTTTGTCCCCTTACCCTCAAAATTAATGAATGTGTCAGTGTAACTGAGACCAGCTATAGTAAAGAGGTGCGAGGTGCCTTTGGTGTTTAGGTTCCATGTTAGCGCTGCCGCCTCCCATGCGGATCAAATCCCACTCGGAGCGAGGCAAGTATAACTGGAGGGGTTGCGTTGGTGCCGTGACCCAGGTGGGAGTAAGGTTTAGGGGGGTGAGTGTAACAGAGGCCAGCTAGTAAAGAGCAGTACGGGTAAACCTCACTCCCTTGGCCTCAAGAGGCGATCTAGGGATTGACACTAGAGGCTGCGATCTTCAGTCTGCTTGTTAAAGCACCTGCCTACAATGCCAGAAACACATGTTAGAAGCCCGTTTGGAGTGAGGTGAGTAGAACCGGAGGGATTACGATGGTGCCGTGACCCGGGTGGGAGTGAGGTTTAGTGGGGTGAGTGTAACAGAGGCCAGCTAGTAAAGAGCAGTACGGGTAAACCTCACTCCCTTGGCCTCAAGAGGTGATCTAGGGATTGACGCTAGAGGCTGCAATCTTCAGTCTCCTTGTTAAAGCACCTGCCTACAATGCCAGAAATTAATGTTAGAAGCCCGTGTGGAGTGGGGCGAGTAGAACCGGAGGGATTTCAATGGTGCCATGACCCGGATGGGAGTGAGGTTTAGGGGGGTGATTGTAACAGAGGCCAGCCAGTAAAGAGCAGTACGGGTAAACCTCACTCCCTTGGCCTCAAGAGGCGATCTAGGGATTGACACTAGAGGCTGTGATCTTCACTGTCCTTGTTAACTCACCTGCCTACAATGCCAGAAACACATGTTCGAAGCCCGTTTGGAGTGAGGCGAGTAGAACCGGAGGAATTACAATGGTGCCATGACCCGGATGGGAGTGAGGTTTAGGGGGGTGAGTGTAACGGAGGCCATCTAGTGAAGAGCTGTGCAAGTAAACCTCACTTCCTTGGCCTCAAGAGGGGAGCTAGTGACTGACGGTACAGGATGGGATCTTTAGCATCATTGTTAGGTGTCTACTCCCATGCCGGAAATGCCTGTTTGAATCCCGCTTGGAGTGTGGCGTAGAACCGGAGAGGTTACATCAGTGTTTTGTGTGCCAGATAGGAAAGTGTTGAATGTCCGGACTAGTGGTTGATATGGGCCACATAATAAACTAATATGAGCAGCTAATGTAAGCTACCTGACCAAAAAATTGGATTTAAGCAGAATATAAGAAAGGCACATTTTTTGGATTGCATAGTTACACACACACACACACACACACACACGCATCAGCAAAGGTCAGAGAATGATCCGTTAACATTTCCTCAAAGCACAAACACTGCCAGTGCTTGACATGTGCTTCCTAAAGGCCGTCTTAGCTTTTTCCGCCACTTCCTCTCATCTTTTTCTACCTCTCACTCCGAAGGTCTGAGAGATGGATGGTGGATGTGATGGAAGATGCCTGTAAGGTTACACTCATAAATTCACTTGTATTGACCTTTCAAACCGCCCTTTCACTTTGATATGGCACAGCGTTCCGCTCATGTGAATCCGGAAACAGACCATGAGATGAACTCAACAGGATTGCATTTAGGATTGCAGGATTGCATTTTGAGTCTGTTGCCAATCAGATGAGTAGATCCGTGTTCATAGCTCTTTTACTTTTATTGTCGAACTGATGCTCCCCAGAAGTGCTGCCCAAAGTCTTTTATTGAATTTGGTGTCTTCATAATTTCAGCTGGTACGTCTTCCGGGCTGTGTAATTAATCTACGGCTGACGTTTATTGATTAATCAATTGGACGTGTCTTTATATTCCTTTGCCAACTCACCCCTGCTGCAGTTTTCTCCTCTGGGGCCGAACCCAGTGCGGCGTTGTGGGATGTGCGGTTTATTTAAACATAAAACAGCCCATGGCCTCACACTTTTACACTAGTCTAATGCCCACACATACAAATACGTGTGTACATACGATTCGTATTTGATGGTATTATATTGATGTGTCCTTAGACCCCACAATCCATCAATGCCTTGACCTTTTGACCCCTCACAGCCTGTAAATTGGCTCCTAATTGGTTGTTCTCTTAGAAAAACAGAAAGCAGAGGTGTCTCCGGATTGCAATGGCTCATTGTGACAGTTCATGAATATTAAAGCCCCGAGCCCACTGCTTACCCCTCCCTTTCGAAGAAGATACGGTGGCTAAAATGTGACAAACATATCGTTGTCTGAGACAGCAGAAAATAGTCAAAGTAAGCCAAGAGTGTGTAACATTGTCACTGTTTCTGTACCACAGTCCATTATAAACCATATCATGGATAAAGTTTACAAAGCCATAGTCAGGTGAGGATCAAGGGTCTTAATACATATATAATAATAGTAATCAGGTCTCACAAATGTAACCAGCACATTTCTCCCCACACAGCAAACCCATAATACAGCGAGGGAGAAGAACCAAATGAAACTATGCAAGTTGCAACTATATATTTTTTTCTAACAGGGTAGTAAAAGTTTAGCTGGCTAATATGAGCCATTGCTGTGGCTGAGCTGGTTAAAGCGTAAAGCCTTATTTAAACTGGACGCGTCCGCATGAGCGCAAAGGTGCGCACTGCAAAAATGACATGATTGTAACAGCGCGCACCTCCGCATCCCCTAGAACCCATTTACTACACGCTATAGGCTTTTTTTCTCTGATTTAAAAACTCTTCGCGATTGACTTAAAATGCTTCCAAGATCGACTTGTCCACCGCAATCGATGGGTTGGTAGGACTACTAATTAGCTGTCTCACGAACGTAAGCAGCACATTTATAGCAAAGCCATAACACAGCAAGGGGGAAGAACTAAGTTACATGAAACTATCCAACTACATATTTTACACCACTGACAAGCGAAAAGTCACTACTCGCAGTGTTAATGGCTAGCTTCTAGCTTTCTGCTGCTTCTCTTTCAAGGTAGTGATGAAACACACTATGTAGCGCTGTTTGTTCACTGTCAGCTACAATGAAACATGACAAGAAACATGACGTCACAATATTTCGACCTTCGTAGTTTTTTGTGATTTCTGTATTAGCAAAGAATGTTGCCTTAAAATTGAACTTTTAAGTAGCAATTAAGCCTTCCTTAATGTATCGTGACATACATTTGTCTATAAAGGATCATCAAATTAAAACAGTCAAGGGTGAGACTTGGTTCTATTGATTGGTTCGAGGCAATCTGAATGTGAACTTACGGGGTATAAGTGGACTAAATGATTGGAGAAGTCCAGCATATGTCACCAGAGAGATTTTGTGTGTGTGTGTGTGTGTGTGTGTGTGTTATGACAATTTGATTAAAAAATTATGAAGGAAAACCAAAACATGGATTTAGACAGATAAAATGCTGTCTATGTAGACAACTAGGCAAAGCTATTATGTGTTAAACAGTTAAGCAGTTCAGAATGTCAGCACTTGAGGTTAACCACCACAATCATTATGTATTCTCTAAACATTATGGTTTTTGGTACTTTTTGTGGGAATTCCAATCTTGAATGAGGCTCCCGCTGTTTCTATGACTTCAGCTTTTTGCACTCACTAAATCATGGCGCTAAGATACTATTTGCCGCGAATGTCGAGGCATTTATCTGCAGAGATGTGCTCTCTCCAAACCCGTGATGAAAGATAAGTCATGTGTGTTTTCCTGTGGAACTTGCCCCCCTCTATGACACCATATGCCCAAAACCCTCAGAAACACACTTGCTTTGAGCTGCTCCCCTAACACATAGAGACCAAACCACCCGTAGACCCCATATGGCCAGTTTTCTCTTGCTGCCTGTCCTCTCTCTCTCTCTCTCTCTCTCCCTCTCCTGTGTGAGCCCGGAGGGAAGAGGGTAATCAGGATGTTTCTCCTGCGCCTGTCAATGTTACAGGCCCGTGTGTCACAGAGCCGCATTATGAACCGGCAGTAGCACACAAAAATACACACAATTTTATGGGCCCAACCACAAACCATGAGACGTGGCCTTGCCTAAAGATATGATGTCACGCATGAGCATTTTATCAGGGTTAAATAGAATTACCAATGGAGACAGTTGTCATTTCAGGCAGTGTTCTTTATATTAGTTTAACATTATTTTGCTTTTCACATTCCTATATAGTTTTAGTTTATCATTGTCTTATTTGTCTTTATTATTATTATTATTATTTTTTTTTAACTTATCTAGTCTATTTTAAGGGGGTTGAGAAAAATTGTGAGAGAAAACATTTTTAGGGCTTTCAAAATAAACATTATAACACTTCATTTTTGTAAAGTAGGTTCAGTCCTGTCAATCATCATTACAAGCATTTATAAGCAGCCATCATTGTGCCGTTCCAGCGACAATTCTTCCTGCATACCTCCACCTCTCCATCTTCACCTCTTCCTGCATCCCTTCACCTCCCCCTCACCAACTCTATTTCTCTCATTATCCCTATACGTAGTACCACTATTGGGGGGAGATGGGTGGGGGGGTGGGGGGGGCTTTTGAGTTCAGAGCTCGAGCATACCATTAAATATTAAGACTGGATGGGCAGGCAAACTCACGAAACAGTATAAATGGATCATCATACATGAAAATAGCTTCAGCAATTTTCCCTGTGAATATGAATTTGTGTAAATGCACTCATGTCACATTTCTGCATCTATGTAAAAATGCTGTATTGTTCAAATGGTCTAGATATGGCTAATTGTGTCATAATTGACTCCTAATGTCATGAGGGGGCCTGAGTGGAGAGACATGTATCTCATACGCCAGTGGATACACCTCCACACACTGACAGGAAAGGATATAATGAGCGAATCCACTCTTAAAAAGGCAATCATATGCAGCGACACTCCATTATCCAGCAAATCCCAGTAATTCCCAGCATTCTTCAGTCGAATTAGAGGCGTGGAAGCTAATTCATAATTGATGCTTAATTATCAATCTCATTTGGAATGATCATTATATGCATAGGAAATCATTCAAACCCTGAGGCCTGATAGGAAACACTTAGGGTTTATAAAGACTTTAGATATACAATGACGGTGCACTCGTAGTTCCATAAATGGGAGAAAGTGCAACACGCAATATGGCAGAATAAGTCCCGTCCTCTAAGTAAAAGAGGCATTCGCCAGTTGGTAAAGCCATCACGTCACTGCAGCTGCCCTTGGAAGCTCAACAGTGACTACGTTTACATGCAGCCAATAACCCGTTCAAAACCGGGATATTAGCAATAACCCGGTCGCGAACGGCCATGTAAACAACGGCAAAAACCCGAATATGCTCATATCCCGGATTTTAAAAACCGGGATATTATACCTGGGGTACCCCTTTTCTACCCCGAATTTTTGGTCATGTAAACGTCATAGTGGTCATAGTGATTTGTGTTCTGCGCATGTTCTATTCGCAAGGAATCTTAGTCTTTTGAGTAGAGAAACTTCTCGGCGCATACAAAAATCTGCGTGCAGTATACCGGAAGTAAACATGGCGAGACCAGGCGAGACACAGCACAGCATACTTTTGGAGTGAGGTCAGTAACGTTACCAGCATCAAAGCGCAAACAAAGGCGATCGCTATCTGCCCCGAACTATTCATTATCCGCGTGCTGCTGTTGTTGTTGTCTTTGGACACAGGAAGAAGAATCGGAAATGACGCATATTGCGTCTTAAGGTTTTCCGTACGTCTAGACGCTAATCGCGCATCGCCGTTTACATCATGATATTGCAATTCCATACAGGAGAAACTCTCTCTGCTCACGCATGTAAACGGGTTATTCCTAATGTGTCAGAAACCCGAATAGTGACCTTAACCCGACCCTAACCAGAAAATTGGCTGCATGGAAACGTAGTCAGTGTTCTTAGAAACAATCAGGGTTCATTGGCTGGTCCAGCTTGAATTAATTTTTTTTTATTCATTATTTGGGCTTTGTTATTTTTTTTATTTCTTAGGCTCCACTTTTGACTATTCTTGTGTACGAATTTATACTTGTTTGCGTTATGTTATATGCACATCATGGATAATCCTTGACAAAACAAGAACTAGACCTTGGACACACTTGCATGCAAATGGGAACTGAAGACATGCACAATTTAATTTGAAACAAAAATTACGAGACAGTTGTTGTCAGATTGTATTGGGGATTTCAAATGTGAATGTGGCAAAGTTAAAGGCTCAGAGAAGAAGCAGGCGGGAACTGGCGAACATTTAACGTAAAGCTTTCATTTAAAGGTAAAGCCCCTCACAGACGACTACTGCATATAAACCTAATAAAATCACCAACATAAATGTACCAGGCTTGGTCATCTCGCGTATTGCACTATCGTCACACCTTTTTTACCTTTCCAGAGCTCCTTGTGAGATTTGAAACCGGTGTGGTGCGCAGGTGACACTCATTAGCATTCACACCACCAGCTTCGCTCCGTTCCCACGGCTCTCGACCCCGCCCCGCTTGCCACAACGTGAATTGAATCGTCAGCTGGGTGAACAGCTTTGGAGAATTTGATGCTTCCCCATTCTAAGAGACGGGAGCTTGCATGACTGAAATAGTTTCTTGCCTGAAAGGGACTTTGGTTTATAGAAATGCTTGAATTGGAATGTATGTTAGCATACCCAGAATTCCCAGCAACACACCAGAACAGCAGACCAGTGGCTTGACATGTGCAGAGAACTCATGTTGAAGACAGAACAGCTGGCTGATGGGGTGTTGTCCGCATATGTCCACCCAAAATTTCCCCCTCATCTCCCCAAGACGCATCGCACCGCCCTTGAGACGTCCCATCAGAGAGGACCAGGCAGCATTTCCATGACAACAGCACGACCAGGTGTTTGCTCTCTGTGAGTTAAGGTCACAGTCTTGGCATATGAGACGTCTCCCCTTTCACACACACACACACACACACACACACCCTGACCCTTGGGTGAGCACAGCAAAACAAAATCTCCCCCTTGGCATGCAGATCGCTGATCATGTTTGACAGGAGCGTGTGTGTGTGTTTGTGTTTTGATGTGGGACTGACTGTATCAAAATGCTAAAGAGCTCCTTCATTTTTAATGGGTCGAGAGGGTTGCCAATAACAGGAACTGCAGGGCGGCTTTGAGATGACCTAATTCCTGCTCGGCTGTGAGCTGAGGTTGTGTTGCACTCTTAAGAACTTCTGTTACTAACTCTTTAAAGTGCAATGCAAGGGTATGTACTGTACGTGTCTCCTTATTGTGTGCATTACCAATAAAAAGTACCATGTTTGCTCAAAGGTGATGAAAGAGCAACTTATGAGTTATTACATTTTCCACGGTAATACCTTTAAAAAAACGTGTAGTACCTTGGAGTACCATGTAAATAGTACATTCATTTGTTTTTTCATGTTGACCTTAAGAGTTTAAGTAGACAACAGTCTGCTTCAAGACCACAAACTTCACAGTCAAGAGGCATTACTCCTAAATGTGTCTGCAAAGCATAAGAGGGATAAACAAGTGCAAAGACAGGACGCAGGAGTGAAGGGGGGAGGATAAAGAGATTGAGGTTTGATTCAAGGAAAGAGAATTGAGACGATTGAGTTTAAAATGTCACAATTTACATATTCAGGAGGTCAATAACATTGATTGGACGAATACAGCTCATAACAAACTGACTCAACATGACCTGATGTAATACGGCTTGTTCCTCTGTGAAAATGTCTTGCCTTACCCTCAGCCTGGGGTTTAAAAACATTGTAACCCAGTGTTAAGCGCTGTGTGAAAAGCTGAGTGGAATCTTATTGAAAAAAACACTGCTAAACACACTTACACACACATCAAAACTAGTCTTAGATCAGAATTTTTTTCTGAGCTTCCAAATCCGTTCACGGTCCAGAGCGCATCATTCCATGCCTACTGATTTATTAAAATGTTCCCGATTCACTGCCCATGCAGTCTGACCACTAACCCTGTGTTTTTTTTTTAAGGAGCTTCAGGACATTGACTCAGATAGTCTAAATATGAAGAGATATGAACTGTCTTAACTTCACAATGAATGTATTTCTTTAGCTTCTCTGGCTGAATTCAAAGTTGTGTGTTTTGGTTGAACTTAAAGGTCTCGTATATTGAAAAGTATAGAATTCTTAAGCTTTATTCACCCTAATTTCATTCAAAATATACATTGTCTTTCTTCCAGAATGTACAGCTTTCTATTGTCCTTACAGTGATGTTTTTTTTTTAGACTGTCAAGCTCCAAAAAGGACAAAAAAAACACCATAAACGTACTTAAAAAGCAGCGCATCCTACTTGTGCGTAGTCATTTATATCAAATCATTCAGTTAATGACAGAATTTTCATTCTTGGTTGACTTATCCTTTAAGAAATCAGTGTGATATGAACTTTTAGCCTCTTATATTATAATTAAGGTCATGGACAAAGGAGCTGATCTGAGATCAAAAATATATTTAAAGCATGTTAACAGAATGTTCATGTAAAAAAGGTTATCTATTTACATCTCTAAAATATGGACAACATCAGCTTAGTTTTGTTGTTAATAGAGTCGAATGAGATCTAGTACCTCAATCGACCTGCATATGTGCTTGTTAAACACCAGAGAGTGTGTGTGGGTGTGTTTGAAAGAGAGATAGACAGACAGAGTGAGATAATCTAAGAAACAGAAATCATTTTAAGATCTAATGTGTTGGAATGTTGGCCAGCAATGACAGAAATGGGGATTTGGTAGAGATTTGGCTAGTATAAGACAGCAGGGATAGATGAAGGGATAATGCAAAGATGGTTTTCTGGGAGATAAGGGAATGATAGGGCATTAAGACGGCTTAAGGTGGGATAAAGGGACAACGACACTGCATGGGCAGCAGATGGACAACGTCTTAAAATCAGGACCCCTGGATCAACTGGAGGGAAAGGTCACAGGCTATGTGTGTTTGACTGTGACTTGAAGGTTCAAAACACAACAAAGTAAAAAAAAAAAGAAAGAAAATTTGTCATATTAACATTGTCCTATTGCCCAGATACATGATATATCAAAGTCTTGAAACCTACTACATACACATGTGATTGTGCTCAAATACCAAGACTTTACATTGAACATAATATAGCGGCCCAACACAACATGTCTTTAAACGTTAAAACATTAAAAATTATTTTCACCATGAATTTCATTGAACCACAAATATGGACATATATTGGCCACAGAAGGCATTAAGGCTGTCTTATATGGTCATTTAGCTTTTTCAGGTCAACAACTGTCATGGCCCAGACAGCAAACTGACATTGAATCAACGTGGAAACGACGTCTCTCATGACATTGAAACAACGTTGATTTGCTCATCGAATTAACGTTGAACCAACGTCAGACGCGGCATTCTTCAAAGCTAAATGAAATCGAAAATTGGTTTGCTTTCATAACGTTGAATCAACGCGTTGATTTCAAGTTGATTTTCCGTTAGTTTTGAAAGAATGACGCATCTGACGTTGGTTCAACGTTAATTCGATGAGCAAAACAATGTCAGATCAACGTTGTTTCGATGTCATATTTCCACGTTGATTCAATGTCAGTTTGCTATCTGGGGGAGCAACTTGGTGAACAGCATGTTTGTAAAAGTTAGTATGAGACATAGTTAAACCCAAAAAATAAGTTTCTGTCATAATTTTCGCATAATTTTCGCCCTCATTTCATGCTAAACATTTACGACATAAGGTGTGGTCGCATTTATTGTAATTTAGTGCAAATTTGTGGCCAAAATAGAGTAATTTCAGTAGCAATACACACAATCAGACATTTCCTGTGAGGCTGAAGGCTTTCCCCATTCAGATTTTGGTCATGTGCATTTGCCGTGTTTACCAACGAAACCTGCTTGGTTTTAAAGTGACTTCTTCATACATCACTACAATAAACAATTTACTTTTAAATCTGTGAAATTTCACCAAAATTGTAAAAAAATACAGTGATACCTCACCATGACCTCACCTATTTTTGGGTGAACTGTCGTCTTGTCCCCATGGCACAATCGAAGGTAGGCTACCTCTATCGCCCCCCTTGAGTACGGAGGTGTGTTACCACCACAGTTACCCAAGAATGCACATTATGTACAAAGGAACTTTCTTGCATTCACATCTACTTTTATGGTCGAAATTATATTCCACGTCAGTGTGGCAGGTGATTTTAACACCAGCTGTCCTTTTATCTCTCAAAGCATTGGGTCATTGCTCAGCTAGGCCGACTGGATTAGCTCTACCCCAGAGAGCAGACTCAATGGCAGGCGCTGACCTGTGAATCTTTATCTGCCATATCTGCGGTTCCTGTCAGCCTAATGGTATTTTTTTGCGTCTATGGCGTTCGTTTCACCCAGAGGGGCAGCTGCACTCAATCACACACGATCTAAGTGATTGCTAAGGTTCTTCTTATTGGTGGAAATAGAATTAGGTAGGTGGGGGTCTGGTTAGATGGAACGCCTTGATTGGTGGTGGAAGAAGAGGATGGGGGTGCTGAGGGAAATTGGTGATGAATCATGGCTGGATGTAATTCATGACAAGCCATGGGGGTCTGAAGATCATCTCAGAATTGGATGGAGTTTGTGCATGAGATTTTCACTCAAATGTGTCCCACAAGATGGAAAAGCAGGCCAAATTCACAAATCAACTAAAATCTCTGTTTGCTGTTCATGTTTACTCAAAATAACATAGCAGACAGTGATCAAGAACCCGTGTGGCTGGTCAACATGTCAACCTTGTCTAAAACTAAAAGGTTTCCAAGCATAAGAATTCATGGTGCTTTGTAACACAAATTCAATTATTTTAAAAAAGAAATTGTTTCTAGTGAGTGAGCATCCTATTGTAGATGCCAGATTTAGTTGCAAAGGATTGAAGTACAGTTCGCTCGATATCATTCTATCTTGAGATTTTAGGTCAGAGGTATTTATTAAAAGTTTCAGGAGGTCCAGTTTCCATTTCCCTCTTTGCAAACATGGCTTATATGCCTATTAAATAGAAGTGTGCATTATTGTGCATTACCAAGTTGGCAGCATTAGTACTTTATAAAAAAAGAAATAATCAATCCTAAACAAAGTAGTCTCTCTGAAACTACACAAGGTTAGATATGAAAGTGTGCATTTGATACCTTAAGTTATCATTTATAATGGGGAAATATACTTCTTCATCTACTTCTGTGAGAAATGAGTTGTGGTCTAGATTGGGGTCTGAATCTGGACCAAGGCCTACAACCCATGTTTTTTGGTTTATTTGTCCATTGGAAAAGGCATATTTAAATGATCCAGGTATCCCCCAACATAACACATTTACTGGACTGGACAGCTGCGGGATGTGTAGATTTTATATCCCAAAAAGTTTTCCGTCAGCTTTGTCTCTTTGCATCATGTTCCAGGAAGTATAAATGTTTGTGTGTTTTTCCACAATATATTGCCCTCTTGCTTTGTAATGCTTGAGTTGTGTGTGTGTGTGTGTGTGTGTGTGTGTGTGTGTGTGTGTGCAGGATACACATGAAGGATACATAGGGCGTCACACAATGGGAGGTTTCCATGACGACCAGACCAGGGTCAGCATCGGTCCTATAACCCCCTTTCTATCTCCTCTGTATCTTGAATTTCTTTCTGTCCCTGTGCCTCTGTAGAGGTTACATTGTGTATGTATGTGTGTGTGTGTGTGTGTGTGTGTGTGTGCATGTGGTCAGGTCATTTCCCCCAGCATGCGCTTCATTAGACTGCCAGAAGTGCTTTCTCTGTGGAAGAAAGACATTTTGGCCCTCCAGGAGCAGCTCTAAGTGGGGCAAGGGGACGTGAAATAGCGCAGGTGTCTCTCTGGAGTCTTCAGACATCAGGGTTTAAAAGCAGAAATCAGCTTGATCTCATTCAATCTCTCTTCAGACTCTTTAATGAGTGAATCTCTGCAGAAATGACAATACCTGCATGCTAAAGCTTCCTTTCTCTTCTGATCTCATTTAGTCTCATCTCTTCTTTTCGTTTGTCGCAATGATGCCTTTTTCTTTCTCTTGCCTCGTCTCACCTCACATCTTTTCATCACATCTCTCCTTTTTTCTTCATCTCTTCTCGGCTTATCTCATCTCTTGTTTGGTCTCATCTCACCAAAACTCTATTCTTTCATTTCTCATCTTAGCATATATTATGTCTTGGCCTAATCTTCTCGTCTAATCTCATCTCACCTCACCTCTTTTCATCTCTCTTTATGTCATCTCGCATTGCCTTGTTTAATCTCAGCTCATCGCTTATCCTCTGATCATCTCACCTCTTCTTTTTATTTTCTTGCCTTGCTTGTGGTCGTCGTTCATATCTTGCCTTGTTTTGTCTCGCACTTGTCTCATCATACCTAAATTTGTCTTGTCTTGCTCATCAAGTTCATTCTCTTTTGATGTTGTCTCTCTTCTTGTCTTGGTTTATCTCTTTCTTTGCCATCTTGCCTTGTCTTTTCTCATGTAGTCTCTGCTTTTCTCATCTTGTCTCATTTCTTCTTTTCTTTGCTCATATCACATCTTCTTTTTGCAAACTGCTTTGTCACTTTGTCTTTTCTTGTCTTTTTGTATTTTCTCATATCTTCTCATCTTGTCTCACCTCTTCTATTTTTCTTGCCTTGGCCCATTTTGGCTCATCTCTCATCATCTCATTATCTCACTTCTTCTTCCCATTTCTTTCCTTGCTTTGTGTCTTCTCGTCTTGTCTCCCCTCACCTCTCCTCTTCTTTTACTTGCCTCATCTCATCTTATTTCTTCTCTTTTATCCCTTTTCCTCTGTTAGTCTCATGTCACCTTTTCATATTCTGTCTTCCCTTGTTTTGCCTTGCTCTTGTCTCATCTAACCTCACTTCTTCTCGTCTTGTCTCATTTATTTTTCTTGTCTCAATTCACCTCTTCTTTTCTAATCATATCTTGTCCTGTCTTGTCTTGCCTTGCCTTGCTCTTGTCTCACCTCACCTCACTTTGTCTAATCTTGTCTTGTTTTTTCGCATCTCATCTCTTTCCTTCTCATCTGTTCGCATCTCTTCTTTTCTTGATTCACCTCTTCTTTTTTATTTTGCCTCGCCTTGTTTTGTCTTGCTCTTGTCTCATCTCACCTCACTTCTTCTCGTCGTTTTCTCATCTCATCTCTCGTCTTGTCTCTTTTCTCGATTCACCTCTACTTTTATTTTATTTTCTCGCCTTGTTTTGTCTTGCTCGTCTCATCTCACCTCACTTCTTCTCATCTAGTCTTTTCTGATCTCGTCTATTCTCATCATCGTCTCATCTCTCCTTTCTTGTCTCGATTTACCTCATCTTTTTTTGCATCTTGCTTTGTTTTGTCTCATACTTGCCTCACCGAACTTCACTTTGTCTCGTATCATCTCATCTTTTCTCATTTCATCTCTCGTCTCGTCTCTTTTCTCGATTCACCTCTACTTTTGTTTTATTTTCTCGCCTTGTTTTGTCTTGCTCGTCTCATCTCACCTCACTTCTTCTCGTCTAGTCTTTTCTGATCTTGTCTCTTCTCATCTTGTCTCATCTCTCCTTTCTTGTCTCGATTTACCTCATCTTTTTGTATCTTGCCTTGTTTTGTATCGTACTTGTCTCACCTCACCTCACTTTGTCTCGTATCATCTCGTCTTTTCTCATTTCATCTCTCGTCTCGTCTCTTTTCTCGATTCACCTCTACTTTTGTTTTATTTTCTTGCCTTGTTTTGTCTCACTCGTCTCATCTCACCTCACTTCTTCTCGTCTAGTCTTTTCTGATCTCGTCTCTTCTCGTCTTGTCTCATCTCTCCTTTCTTGTCTCAATTTACCTCATCTTTTTGTATCTTGCATTGTTTTGTCTCGTACTTGTCTCACCTAACCTCACTTTGTCTCGTCTCATCTCGTCTCTATTCACCTCTACATTTGTTTTATTTTCTTGCGTGGTTTTGTCTTGCTCATGCCTTATATCACCTCAATTCAGTCTTTTCTCATGTCTCTTCTCATCTCGTCTCATCTCTTCATTTCTTGTCTTCTTTTTGTATCTTGCTGCTTTTCTCAGCTCATCTCTTTCTCTTGCCTTATCTTATCTCACCTAAATATTCTCTCAGAAACAAAATATGTGCAAACGTTTATGTAAACAACTGTTTATTTCCTTAAATAAACACTAATAAAGTTGGAGGAAAGAATTTCAGAAAATTGGAAAAGGGTCCCCTGTGAAAGGCACCTCTCATAAGACAATGTGAACTCCTCAGCTTAGTCCTGTTATCATTTGCACACTGGGTTTTCCCCTTGGACCTAAATCGAGAATATATGAGACAAAATATCATACCTTGTGGCCATCTTCAAGCAGCAAAAGACAATTACAGATGCCTATATGAGATTACAGAGAGCTCTGGTCGGTCCCAGGTGGAAGGTTTGGCCCCCGGAGGCAGAGACAAAAGCAATAAGTCCATACACTTGACCTTGCCTCACACTTTATACACTTTATACACACATACACAACTGGTTAAATGACAGTGGGATTGCTGAAATCCAGCATCTTTTCCTGTTCCCGTGTATAAGACAGTCGTAGAGGGAAAGGAAGCAGATGTTTAATCAGTTTACCTCTGATAGAGAGAGGAAGAGACCATTAGAGTGACCCAGGACTACAAAATTGATCCCACATCTCCCATATTCACAGCCTTGCGGAGGCATTTGAGCCCTGTTAGCGCCCTTAGCTTTGTCCGTTGTCTTTTTTATTGACCTCATTACAATGCTGCCCGTGTTTGAATTCGTTTTCCTGTGTCGCCGAGGGTCGAGACCTTCGCCTTGAACTGTCACACACATAGATTACACTTTATTTCTCTGCTGTCTAAACAGACACACTTGGGATGGTATTGTTTTTTGGGCGAGACAATAAAGCCTCATCCTCCAGTGTGGTTTTGCATGCTTTTATTTGTTTTCTAGCAGCAGAGTTAGATGTTACATAAATTATAAAGAAGAAATATGTGGAATGAGGCTCTATGTGACTCAAATTACTTTTTAATCTCTCATATGGATTGAATTGTCAGTTTGATAAGTGAGGCAATAAACCTTACAATTTTTGTTCAAGAATGTTTTGTTTTTATTCTAAATGATCAATAGTTTGCTTTATTACATGTTTGTGTGTTGATGATGTAGGTCAGTCAGTGGGACTTATGTGCTGGCTTATTTGTGTGTTTTTCGCAGTTCTCCAAGGAGAAGTACCTGCTGGAGTCGCCCCCGGAGAAGCTCAGGAAGGAGCTGGAGGAGGAACTCAAACTCAGTAGCAGTGACATGAGGAGCCACGGCTGGTACCATGGCCATATTCCACGAGAGGTGGGTCAAGTTTTGCTATGCTATGGTACAATGTTCACTTTCTGTCCACTTTGCAACTTATTTTAGCCTAGTAACTCCCACTTAAAGGCTTAGTTCACCCAAAAATGAAAATTCTGTCATTAAATACTCACCCTTATGTCGTTCCAAACCCATGGACTATTTTAACAATGTTTTTGCCACCTTTCTGGGCCTTGAAAGTTGTCAAGGGAGGGACAGAAAGCTCTCAGATTTAATAAAAAATATCTTTATTTGTGTTCCGAAGATCTTATGGGTTTGTAACGACATGGGGGGGGAGTAATTACTGACCGAAAATCATCAGAGTGAACTCTCCCTTTAAGGCCCTTGCACACTGAGTCCAAAATTCTCATCTGAACTTTTCGCACGTTAAAAAATAAATACGACGTCACGTTTTTTTGCACTCGTTGCAAGCATTTTGAGAAGTGTTTTGACAATGGTGTTTGGACTCGGTGTGCAAGGATCTTTAGAAAGAAATAGACTGCCTAACGCGTAAATCGACCAATCACAGTTCATGGAATCGGAAATCTCGGAAATCGATAATGGACCAAAAAATAACTGAACAAAACTTAAAGGAATAGTTCACCCAAAAATGAGAATTATTCCATTATAATTTTCTCACCCTCAAGTCATCCTAGGTGTATAAGACTTTCTTCTTTCAGTAGATATTGGAGCTAAATGAAATAATACCCAAGCCTCCAGGGGGTTAATAACTGCCTTCTGAAGTAAAGCTCAAGTGAAGCACTGGGGACTGTAAAAAAAATCCATATTTAAAATTTTATGAACTATAATCACTGACTTATGATTGGGTTAGAGGTCACTCTTCCGCTGGAACTCGACTCTCTCGTGAACGCGCGTACGACCATTGCCAGAAGCCAGTGATTATCGTTTACAAAATTTTAAATATGGATTTTTTTTACACTCCCCAGTGCTTCGCTTAAGAAAGTCTTTATTAACCCCCTGGAGTCGTAAGGATTTTTTTTTTTTTTTTTTTTTTTTTTTTTTGATAGATGGATAGATGGATGGTTTCGCTTTTTGGAGCTTCAGAAACTCTGGCACTATTCACTTCCACTATAAAGAGCCAGGATATTTTTAATATAACTCTGATTGTGCCAGTGTTTACACTCTTCGGGGAAGCAGCCTATAAATGATTTATAGTTGTTTCTCCGTGTTAAGCTGGAATGGAAGACAGTATTTAAACTTCAAAAAGATTACACACTTCAACTTTGAGAACAATAGCTGTCAATTGGAATTCCACAGCATGATATTAAAACCAGTGTGCAACTGTGCATGCAACTGGAGAAGTTGGTAAATTAAAACTTTTGTTAGCCTTTTTAGAGTGTTTTCTGTGTGCCTTTTGTACATTTTTTTGTATATTTTATATTTGCTTGTTTTGTGCATGTTTATTTGGGGTTTTCAGTTGGTGTATGTGTGTGTGTGTGTGTGTAAGTAGGCTATGTCCTTTTTTGCACCATAGAGGCGAAAAACTGCAGCCCACACTGAGTCTACTATGAGAGCAGCCATCTGGGCATTAGCATAATGTATTCCTGCTCAAACTGGAGTAAAGACAAACTCCAGCCCTCTCTATTAAAACTATAGCTAGTCACCATGGCGATACGCCCCCATGCTGCACTTCTGACCTCACCAAATGTGCTGTTGCGCCATCTGCTGGAGCAGATGCATGCATCACATTAAGACTTCTGTGTTATTTCATCAACTTTCTCTTAAAATGTGCTTGTGTAAAATATACAAGTCATTTCTGTTGATTCAGTTGCCAACAGCGTGTAGTAAAAAATATGTTACCACCAAAAAAAAAATCAAGAATTTCCAACCATCTATCAATCCATTCATCCATCCAGCCTTCCATTCATTGAACATTTCCAGAATGTATAGTCCAACAGTCTGTCATCTAATTTGGAATTCAAAAACAAAATTTAGTAAATATAAAAAAAAGCGATCTAATCATTTAAAACAAGGTGACGTAAACTCACAAATAAATATATATTATACATTTGGTAGTCTCAGACCTAGGAGTTATCTTAAGTCCTCTGATATTTTGAGCTGTGGTGCTCATGTGGGAAATATGGGTTTGAGTCCGGCTGTTCTGTTAATAAACCCTCTTGTTTTATTTGTATCAACAGGCTTCCGAAACGTTGGTTCTACGAAGCGGCGACTTCCTCGTACGGGACTCCCTGTCGACCGTGGGCGACTATGTGCTCACGTGTCGCTGGCAGCAGGAAGTGATCCACTGTCGGATCAGCAAAGTCCTGGTCAAAAGCGGCCAAACCAAAATCCAGTACATGCTGGAGCATGAGGGCTTCGACTCTGTCCCCACACTGGTCAGGCACCATGCTGGCACGAGCCGCCCCGTGTGCCCGCACACCGGAGCCCAACTGCTGTTTCCGGTCAACCGAACGCTGCCGCTGAGGTACCTGGAGGCGACGTTTGCTTTAGCTGGTGGAAGGCCAGGATCTGCACATTCACCATCAGCCCAGAGGGGGGCGCACATCAAGAGGCGCAGTGTTACTATGACTGATGGACTGACCACAGAGAAGATCATTCCTCACAGGTAGACCTTCACCGTCATCTTCGCTACTAGTATATGGCTACTCATAGTGCCTTGTTTTTTGTTTTGTTTTGCTTTGGACCATTCATTTAGTGTTTTTAGTGACCACCAGGAGTTAAATTGTTTCAGAGTAACAAAATAACTTTTGTTTTGTTTTGTTTTGTTTTGGACCATTAGTGTTTTTAGTGACCACCTGGGGCCTGTTTCAATAAGGAGGTTCAACCAACTCTGAGTTAAAGCTTGAACTCTGAGTTGACTTACCCTGAGATGGGAAACTCTGAGTTTTCGGTTTCAGAACAGCTGAAATGAGTTAGTTCAATCAACTCTGAGTTGACTGACTCTGAGTTAAGCGCGTGCACCACAACTATAAAAAGCCATTATCAATGGAGCGCAGATATTATGAGTCACCATGGCAACCCTGCAAACATGCCCCTGCGGGGCCGACGCTGGCTTTTTGTGGGCACAGTGGGCTAGGGCCAGCCCACGCCAAACCTAAACAGGCCCAGTGCGGGTTGCCCAGACGAGGCCCACAGCTTTGGGCTCACTGCGGGCTATCAGTGAGCAGCCCACACTAGCGGGCTGCCCACATTAAGCCCATGATGGCCCACTGTGGGCCATCCCATTCGGGCCCATGAGCAGGTTTTGCACCTTTGGGCCCATGCGGGTTTAGTTTAGGTAGCCCACATTTAGATTTGCCCACATGCCCACAATGTCATCAGTACGTCCTCTAATCAAAATAACTTGGTAATTTTAGTTCTCTTAAAAAAAAAAAATATATATATATATATATATATATATATATATATATATTAAGAGAATAAGAAAGCACTAATAATATATATATATATATATATATATAAAGAGAATAAGAAAGCACTAATAACTTGGTAATTTTAATTCTCTTAAAAAATTTTTTTAAACAATTTAAATATATATATATATATATATATATATATATATATATAAAATTGTTTAAAAATGTTTTATTTTTTTTAAGATGTATATATATATATATATATATATAAGAGAATAAGAAAGCACTCTTTATATAAAGATGGTAATGAAATTACGGGCCTGTTGCAGTTTCATTCCACACTTTATGTTACATATTTATATTACACGTTGCTCTTTATATTACATGTAGGCCTTTATATAATACAGATGTCATGAAATTGCTTTACAATAAAAGTAAAAGCAAAATGGTATTAAAAAGCATAATTGTCAACTGAATGGGTCATAGAACTACACAATAAGTTTAAATTCATTATATAAAATTAAAGATATTTTAAATTGTTAAATGTTATAATTCTAGATGTTTATTTAAATGCTGCGTGCCTTTTGACGTGTTCTATGGTTTCAATATGGGCGTACGTGCGCGAGTCGCATTCAAATCTGATTCAAAGACAGGAGCGCGCGCGAGCAGATGGAAACCATGGAAACGAGGAAACCCATCAACTGACAAACAGCAAACTAGCGTCTCTCACTGTTGTTTTCTCTGCTTTCAGGTAAGTCTAGTTACCAAAATCACACAAATAATACATACAAACCTTCCTGATATATGTCTTACGTGTAATTGATACACTTCTGTTGAATATTTACTTTATAGAAATAGTTTTATGTCTTCGATAAAGTCCGTTAGCATCTGACTGAACCGTTTTCAGAAGAGCTAACGTTAAGTTGTTTACGTTACAATTGAGCTCTTGTTTTACATAAGTGTGGGTTTTTAACCACATTTTTGTGTTGATAACAGTTTTTGATAGTTTTGTTTTGCTGGTAATTTGTCAATGGGTGATTGGAAGTTAGCTAAGTTAATTTATTTAACCTTGAAAGAATTCATTGTAACGTACTTAATGACGTCATTTACAAATATTGGTAATAAGTGATTTCAGAAGGAACAGGAAAAAAACACAACAAAGGGGAATTATTGTTTAATCATGATAATTATTTCATATGCATTATTGCACAATATATTACCTTAAGATTTTTTATGTATATTCTTTAGCTATGCTCTAGCTTGCTTCCTTGTATTAAACCCTTTGTTCTATTGTAAATTCAATGTAATATTGTTGGCTCTGTGACACATTGCATGTTATTTTCTTGAAGATCATCATAGATGTCCTGCTGCACCCCCTGGGGTCCAAGACAATCTCCACGGCTATGACCTCGACTATAGTAAGCAAAACTTCATACAATACTGTTTAATTGTTGTGGGTCTGTAGGATTTATGATTTTGAATGAAGTCTCTCACTTTAAATTCATTAACTACAGTTTTTTTCAGTGACATTGTACTTGAGAAGCTAAATAATAGGTGGCAAATATAATGTTATAATAGTCATAGTTATAATAATTCAGGATAATAGTCATGGGTATATATATATATATATATATATATATATATATATATATATTTATTTTTCTCTGGGTGTGTTTAATTATGTTGGCCAATGAGACACCATACTGTCCAACTCAAAGCTATTTTTTTATGTATGTTTGACTGATAAATACTGAAATTCTTTTTACTTTCAAATGCTGAATTCAGGGGGTTATGGCTGTGCTCTTGTTACCAGATGAGATATCATTTGATCCTGTGATTCTTCAGGACAAGATCTTGATGCCATCCACACCCAGTACATGACGAAGGTGAGTTTCACAATAGCTATATCACCATCACAAACCAAGAGGCCAAACACAACAGGCCTTCATCCATATGAACTCACCCATATGTAGGAATAGGTTCCGAAACCCGTATTAAACATTAAACGGGCCCTGGGGCCAAATTAAGGAAGACTGCAGTATCGATAAGCTCAGATGTTATCAGTTCTGCTGACGGTACTGAAGAAATTACACACACACTATTTATTATATTATCTTGTGTCATTGTCATGTGTTTTTCAGGCTGGTTGTTTGTCATTTTGTAAGAGTAGAGAGAGGCTGTACCTCAGTGAAGACTTATTTTACATTAGATAATTCAATTTCCGTACCTGATAAGTTAGATTTTCCGAAAAAACTTCATGCACTGCTTATTTCAATTGTATTTTTCTTCTATTGAATTTATCAATACTTGTAATTTGTTATAATTTTCAATGCAGATTCACTCAATAATCTCTTGAAATTTGTTTTTATATCGCAATATATATAGCAGCAGATAAACTAAATATTTTATTTAAGGTTTTTAGTATTGTGCAGCTCTAATATTGAGCATTTAACCTGATTGAACCTGGAATTGTTATAATAACCTGGAATAATTTGTGATACCAGATGTATGATTATGTATGATAGATTTTGAACTGTATTTTTTTTTTTTTTTTTTTTTTTTTTGCAGGTTTTCTGGGATCCACAGTGGAAGGCATCAAGGCGTGAGATGTTGGCTGGACAGATGTATTGACAGATGATTACTATCATGTTCTGTAAAGGTTTCATTATAGCAAAACAGAGCACCTGTGACAGTGGAATCTGTAGGTGTAACGTAGTCAGTTAAAAGTAGTCAGGTGTAAAGTAGTCACAGAGAGAACGTTTTTTTTTTTAAGTTTCAAACTTTTTTCTCTTTCACAAAAAACACTGCAGTTACAGCTTTTCAAATTCTTCATTGGAGGTGTACAAATAATTTTCTTTTTTTCAAATCACAAAAAGGGCTGTGCAAAAATTAATTGCAATTAATCGCATCCAAAATAAAAGTCTGTGTTTACATAATATATTTGTGTGTGCTGTATATAATTATTTTGTATATATAAATACCTATGCATGCATGTATATATTTAAGAATTATTTGCACTTAAATTCTGTGTATATATATATATATATATATATATATGAATACATAATCTATATTATATAAATATAAATATTTTATATATGAATAACACATTTTCTTAAATATATACATGCATGTGTGTGTATTTATATATACAATATAGGGCTGTGTAACGATTAATTGCATCAAAAATAAAAGTTTGTGTTTACATGATATATGTCTGTATAATTATTTTGTATATATAAATACACACATATGCATGTATATATTTAAGAAAAATGTGTTATTGATATCAAAGATTTATATTTATGTATAATATTAATTTTGTATAAACATATATACAGTACAAACATGCAAATATTTCTTAAATATATACATGCATGTGTGTGTATTTATATATACAAAATAATTATACACACTACACAAACGTATATAATTTATGTGAACACAAACTTTTATTTTGGATGCGATTAATCGTTTCACAGCCCTAATACAAAATAATTATATACAGCACACACAAATATATTATGTAAACACAGACTTTTATTTTGAATGCGATTAATCGCAATTAACTTTTGCACAGCCCTGTAAGAAATGTATGCTGACATTTAAGGCACGGCCACACGGGGTTTGAGCATATGTGACTGTGAATGAAAAGTGAAGTGTGACCACATGAGAATAGCCAAACAGTATAGATGATTCACAAAATTATACACCAAGAAATGTGCATAATTGGCCAAAATGTTACTGTTTATCAACAAAAATATGACCCTATGAGTTTGGTAATTTTTAGAATAGGATTTGTGCACCTGCAATGAAGAATTTAACTGATGTTTTGTGTAACTGATGTGTTGTGTTTGTGAGAGAGAGAAAGCAAAGAAAAAGAGGTTTGCAACTCATAAAACATTTTCTCGAAGACTAAAAATCTACAAATTGCACTGTTATAGGGACTCTGTTTAGCTTCAATATTACTAGATATAATACAGTGTCAATCTTATTAACTACTATTTATTTTGTATAAAATCATATACAGTATACAGGTAAAAAATTTGGAAACATTTTGGAAGAAGTCTATTCTGCTTATCAAGCTTGCATTTATTTGCATTTATTTAAAAAAAACAACAACAAAAAACAGTAATATTGTGAAATTTTATCATAATGTAAAACAGCTGTTTTCTATGTTTCTGTTTTTTATGTGAATATATAATAGTGTAATTATATTATATATAATAACCTGAATTTAATGTTTTATGTTTTGTAATTAATAAATACATTGATTTGAAATCCCTTTGACTTCTGTACATTTGTGAAAATACAGAAATTAGTTATGTGGTGACTGCATTCAGATGTATAGAATAATTGTTTTTCCCAAAGACTTATAGTTATATTAGCCAAAAAGTATTTATAGTGAAACAGATTAATTGTGAACTAGATCTATTGTTGTAGATGCCCTGTGTGTGCGGTGCGGGCCCTGTGTGGGCTTAGTGAGGGCTTCCTTGGGGCTAAGTGAGGGCTGCCCATGCAGGGCCAACGTTTTGTGGGCCCAGTGTGCGGGCCCTGTGTGGGTTTAGTGAGGGCTAAGTGAGGGCTGCCCATGCAGGCCCAACGTTTTGCCAATGAGCAAATTCTCATGGGCCCTGCGCTAGCAGCCTGCAGGGGGCCCTTAGGCTAGCCCTAAGTGGGCCCGGACAGGGCCAGTGCAGGCTTGTTTGCAGGGAACAGCGCCAGACAAAAAGAGGTGTTGGGTATAATTAATTACCAAGTAATCTAAATATTGTAATTTAATTAAAGGGATTACTCTTAATTATTCTGTAATTTAAAATAAAATATGATGCAATTACATAGGCTAGGCCTACTGCATAAACTAAAGACCTATTCAGTATAAAACAATAATGGATTTAACATACATTTTTAAAAGGTATATTGTTTTTATGTAACCTTCTCCCTCTACACACTTTGATCAATTCAAGAATAATTCATGCAATTGCATATTGTTAATTTGAAAGCATTAAAAGTGCAGTTTCTTGTCTCTCCTCTCCATATTAATCAAGTGGTTGAGGTTGATATAGGATTTAGTAATTAGTAATATGTAGACCAATACTTTCTAGAGATAGTAATTATTACACTAATCTAACTACACCGTTGAAGATGTCATTTGTTGTTAATTCATAACTATTTTAGAGTAACTTATACTGTTATAATATCAGAGGTGAAACTGGAAGAATGTTATTCAACCTAAAGTAGGCTACTATTACTTTGATAAATTTTTACAATACCAGTTAAAAAATGTACTCAAGTAAAAAGTAGTTAATTTAAAAAATTGCTGAACTTGTTTAACAGCGGGGGTGGGGGACTCCCCCATGTAAGGTTGTAAAATATGAGAGTTTCACAGTATGAGAACGTCTCAGAAAATATCCCGGTTTATGGTATTAAACAATTATTAAATATATAAACTGCATCATTAAATTAAGGTTAATATTATCATCAGTTAAAATGACAGTTAAATAAATTAAACATTTGTTCAATAAAACATATGTAATCAACTAACTTCAATAATTGATTATGAATTAGATTAACATCTTTTTTATCATTAATAACTTATTAAATTATGTTTGAAAAATAATTGAGTTCTATTAAATGTTTTTTATTCCAATTGTTTAATCGTTTAATAGAAATATATTATCAAAAACAGTGGTAATCAAATAAAAGTTTAGCAAAGGTTTTAATCCTTTTGTTTTTTTGGCAAAGTGCTGCAAAACAGATTTAGTCAATTAAACCATGGACAGACAATATATATTCCTTAAAGAAATACATTTTAGTATTATTATTGGTGTTTAAACAGCACTTCCTCTTTAAAAAAGGGGAGGAGACCGCAAGAAACTCTGGGTTTACTGAAGAAAACCTGCTGCCAACCAGGTTAGGTTCACAGAGTAAGTTACCATGGTAACTGACTCTGAGTATAAGTTCAGAAACGGGCTTGACTTACTCTGCTTTCTCGGGTTTGATACCCCCTTTCTGAAACGGAAAACGAATCGGTTACCTAACGTAACCTCGGTTCTCTCTAGATGAGGGAACGAGTATTGCGTAAGCTAGCTTACGCTACGGGAAAGATTCATCTTTGCTGAGAAGTTGAAGCCAAAAAATTATTCCATAATTTTGTAATCATAGTCAACGCAGTCTCTTCTGAGGCAGACCATGAGCGGGCTAGCTAGCGGCTCATTGGTTCGCTCAGAGAGAATGCACGAACCTAAGGGAGAGCGGCGCTGAGTCCGCGGCCAATGAGCGGACGGCGCTCGCTTACTGCGTCACAGCCCGCCAAAAGGGGCGTGGCTACAGTGTATAAAGGTCGCTCTCCCAGCTCGTTCGTTGATTCTGTAGCATGAAGCGAAACGCTGGTGGCGCAAGCACGGCCGGGAACGCAATACTCGTTCCCTCATCTAGAGAGAACCGAGGTTACGTTAGGTAACCGATTCGTTCTCTTACGAGAGGTTCTCTCGTATTGCGTAAGCTAGCTTACGCTACGGGAACACCTGGTCAACGCCGTGCGCGCTAAGTAACCACTAAGCATCCCAGGGGAACACCGGGGGAATCTATAAGTGGATGAAGATAATACGGCGGCCAGATAGCGGCCGTTACTATCTAGTGCAAAAACGCCCAAGGCGGCCGGCGAAGGCGGGCCGTGATGTGAAGGCTAATGCATAAGCACATAGGGGAACACAAGGGGTGAAACGGTTGTGATGGAACTCCCGATAGTGCGGCTTCTATAGGAGGGCTGTGAGTACTAGACCGCCAGAATTTTAGCCTGTAAGGCTGGAACTTCCAAGTTGTAAAATCTGACAAAGGTGGAGGGGGAAGCCCATCCCGCAGCCACACAAATGTCGTGGATGGAAATCCCGCAGGACCATGCCCACGATGAGGCCATGCCTCTGGTGGAATGAGCCCTGATGCCCAGAGGGCAAGGCAGGTCTTTAGCGGTATAAGCAGAGGCAATCGCGTCTACTAACCACCTGGATAGGGTCTGTTTCGAGGCGGCTAGTCCCTTGGTGCGGCCACCGAACGACACAAACAGCTGCTCCGAGCGTCTGAACGCGGCAACGCGTGTAGTGTACACTCTGATAGCCCGAACCGGGCAGAGGCGGTGAGCGTCACGTTCGCTATCGGATGCCGGCAGCGCCGATAGAGAGATCACTTGCGCCCTGAAAGGGGTACCAATCGCTTTTGGAACATAACCGTGTCTAGGCTTTAGAATGACTATGGAGTCACTCGGTCCAAACTCTAGGCACGCGGCGCTCGAAGACAGCGCGTGAATGTCCCCCACACGTTTTACTGAGGCGAGAGCCGTCAGAAGAACGGTTTTTAACGAGAGGTATTTTAGCTCCACGGACTCCAGTGGTTCAAACGGTGGGGCTTTCAGAGCTTCTAGAACTATAGAAAGATCCCAGACCGGCACCGTAGGGGGCGAGGGGGGTTCATCCTTCTGGCTCCCCTGAGGAAGCGGATGATAAGCTCGTCTTTGCCCAGAGACTGGGCGCGCCGGGGTTCAGCGAACGCCGCGACGGCTGCCACGTAAACCTTAAGAGTGGATGGGGACCTGCCCTTATCCAGCATCTCCTGAAGGAACACTAGCAAAGACGAAACCTCGCACGTCCGTGGGTCCAAATTCTTGTCGGTGCACCATTTGGAGAACACAGACCATTTTGCAGCATAGAGCTTTCTGGTAGAATCCGCTCTGGCGTGTTTGATCGTGTTCAAAACCCCTTCTGGCAATTCGACGCGTAGTCGTTGGTCACCCATGCATGAAGCGCCCAGCGCTGTGGATGGGGATGCCAGATCGAGCCGCGGGCTTGAGTGAGGAGATCTGCTCTGATTGGAATGGGCCACGGGGCTGTCTGTGACAGCCGCGTTAGCTCCGGGAACCAAATCTGATTCTCCCAGCGCGGGGCTATGAGGAGCACCGAGTGGCGTGAGTCCCTGATTCTCTGAATGACCTGCGGTAGCAGAGAAATCGGGGGAAAAGCATAGAGCGGGCGGCGGGGCCAATCCTGGGCTAGCGCGTCCTTGCTCTTTGAAAAGAATATTGGGCAGTGAGCGTTCTCTTCTGACGCGAAAAGATCTATCTCCGCTCTGCCGAATAGGCGCCACAGTGTTTGGACTGTTTGAGTGTGCAGGGACCATTCTCCGGGGGAGACCAGGTTCCTGGACAGCCTGTCTGGACCGTCGTTCAGATGGCCCGGCACGTGCGTCGCTCTGAGCGAAAGCAGGTGACTCTGGGACCACAATAGGATGCGGCGTGTCAGATGAAAGAGATTCTTGGATCTGACGCCGCCCTGACGGTTGATGTATGATACCACGGCCATATTGTCGGAGCGAATCAGGACGTGGTGACCGTTTATGCGCGGGAGGAAGCACAGCAGCGCGTTCTCGACCGCGATCATTTCCAGACAGTTTATGTGTAAGGAACTCTCGTGGCTCGACCACTGGCCGGCGGCCGGTGAGCCCTCGCAAACCGCTCCCCAACCCAAGTTGGATGCGTCTGTCGAGATGACTTTCCGGCGAGAGAATGTTCCCATGGTAACGCCCCTCTGAAACCACTCGCTTGCTGCCCATGGCTGCAGTGCAGTGATACAAGTCTGAGTAATCCTGATCATCTGGCGGCCCGTCATCCACTCGTGGTGGGATACGCGGCTCTTTAACCAGAATTGAAGGGGGCGCATGTGCAGGAGACCCAGCTGTAGCGCAGCGGAGGCTGAAGCCATATGACCCAGCATCCTCTGAAGCGATTTCAGGGATGTAAGGGTACCCATCTGAAACGAGGCGGCTAGGCGCTGAACACGGCGCGCGCGCTGTGTGGATAAGCGAGCCGTCATCGTGATAGAGTTCAAATCTATTCCGAGGAACGAAATAGTTTGACTGGGCTGGAGAGAGCTCTTTGTCCAGTTGACAGAGAGTCCCAGCGCTTCCAGATGGTTGAGGAGAACTGTGCGGTGCGACAGCAGCTCCGTCTGGGAATCTGCTAGAATCAGCCAGTCGTCCAGATAATTCAGTATGCGCAGCCCCTGACTTCGCAGGGGGGCGAGCGCTGTATCCATGCACTTCGTGAACGTACGGGGTGCTAAGGATAGGCCGAACGGGAGAACGGCATACTGGTAAACTTGGCCCTCGAAGGCGAAACGTAGGAATGGCCTGTGATGAGGGTTTATCTGGATCTGAAAATAGGCGTCTTTCAGGTCTAGAGAGATGAACCAGTCCCCCTGGCGGACGTGCGCGAGGAGTTTCCTGACTGTGAGCATTTTGAACGGTCTCTTCATGAGCGCTTTGTTCAAAGCCCTGAGATCTAAGATCGGCCTGAGGCCGCCGTCTTTCTTGGGGACCAGAAAATAACGGCCGTAAAACCCCGACTCGGTCATAGATGGCGGGACTCTCTCTATAGCGCCCTTCTGCAGTAGCTTGGCTATTTCTAAGCGAAGCGTGTTCATAGCAGCCGGGCTGACAGTGGATTCGAGCCGCACGCGCGAGCGTGGCGGGCGGCGACGAAACTGTAATCGATAACCATTCTTTATTATGCTTAAAACCCACGGGGAGATGCCGGGGATGGCTTCCCACGCTTTGTAGCATACGGCTAGTGGTTGAATGGCGATTTCGCCCTGATTGCTGCACATTGCGGGCTGGACACTGGGTGTGGGCTCGCTTATAATGTGGAAGGCAACGGGACTTACACTCAGAGAGGAGTTTAAGGGCCTTGAGACAGAGCGGGCAGAGGGGGGACACGCGCACGGGCTCGTGGGCGTGCTTATGTTCTCTGCTGCTGGAGCGGAAAGTGCACGCTCCGTGAGAATGGGCTCTGCGAGAGACCCTGGGCATAAAGTGCTTGTGTGTGTACGTGAGCACATGGTTGTGGGCACATTTTTTACACTTGAGGCTTTTATGCTCTTTTTGTGAACTCTCTGGGTAGCCGTGAAAACGGCTTTTAGTCGCTCGCAAGCGGGCAGGGAAACCGGCTTGTTTGTGGCGGTAAACACTACTGTAGTCAGCGGTGAGACGGGGACTAACAGTGGGCGAAGCTTTGACGGCGGTCCCGGCCGCAGCGGGAGAAAACCGTCTTTTTCTCAGCTGTGCTAGGCAGACTTCTGTTGATCAGGCTTCAGCGTGATCTTGGGTCGAGGCCCCCGGGGCGGAGGCTGTCTGCGGCGGCTGTCTGAGCGAGAGCGAGGGCGGCCGCCCTGTCTACGCTGGGGCTGCTGAGCTTGCTGAGGCGGGCGCTGCTGTGTGGTTCTGGCAGGCGGCTCGTGAGAACGGCCCGTCGAAGAACTCGAGCGGCGGGGCAGGAACAAGTTCATGGCCTGAGTCGCTTTTTGAACTTCGGAGAAGCGGTCAACGATGCCCGTGACGGCGGATCCGAAGAGCCCGGTGGGGGAAATAGGCGCGTTGAGGAACGCGGCACGTTCTGACTCTCCCATGTCGGTCAGCGTGAGCCATAAGTGTCTCTCGGCGACACAGAGGGCGGCCATGCATCTCCCTAGAGCTTGTGCGGCGGCTTTAGTGGCGCGAAGGGAAAGATCCGTAGCGCTTCTTAGATCCGAAAGGACGAGCGGTTGCCTCCCGCTGCTCGCCATTTCACACAAGATGTCGCTCTGGAGCACCTGGAGGACAGACATCGAATGCAGCGCTGAAGCGGCCTGACCGGCGGCGGAATAGGCGCGGGCATGAAAGTTGGAGGTCGCTCTGCACGCTTTTGAGGGAAGCGTATGAGCAGACCGCCATCTAGCAGAGGGCGGGCAGAGATGAGCGGCGACCGAGTCCTCGACGGGCGGCATGGCAGTATAACCCTTCTCGGCAGCTCCGTCCACTGAGCGCAGCGAAGCGGACACATCAGAGCGATTACGAGCCGAGAGAGGAGCATTCCAGGACTTCGTGAGCTCGCTGTGAAGCTCAGGCAGGAAGGGTGCAGCCCGGCTGCAAGCGGGGCCGGGGGCGCCGGTGCAGGAACTTTCC